>JAPSGF010000021.1:6419910-6458941 GCA_035772895.1 Perdix hodgsoniae | reverse complement strand
GAAGCGCGGCGGGGCGGGGCGGGGCGGCGGCCGTTGCCGCGGCGTGGCGCGGGGGGCGGCGCCTCGCGGGTCCGTCGGTGCCGTGACGTCACGCGGCCGCCGCTCCTCGCACCGCGGCGCCAACCCCCCTCCACCGCCGGGCCGCGGCGGCGGGCGTGGCTTCCCCAGGCACGTGACCGGAGCCGCGAGGGCGGAGCGGGAGCGGCCGTCCGCGAGCCGGGCTCACGTGACGGCAAACCGCGGACGGCGATTGGTGGAGCGGGCGGGTCACGCGGGCCTTCGTAACGCCGCCCCCTTCCGCGCGGAGGTCCGAATTCCGTCCCGCGCGCGCTTTTCTGCCCGCGTCTGTCAGGCGGCGGCCATCGGGCGCGCGGCGGTGCCGTTTCATGGCAGCAGCGCGCGCCTCCCGCCGCGCCTGAGCGCTCCGCGCCCCGCAGCGCACGGGGCATGGTGGGCCGGCTGGCCGTGCCCGCGGCGGCCGCCTCCTCCTCTCTTCCCGAAAGGGACGGCGACGTGCAGGTGTGCGGCGGGCCGGGCCGCTCCGGTGGCCGAGGGCGCTCGTGGTGGCGGTGGCGGAGCGCGGCGGGTCCGCGGGCTGAGCCGCCTGCACGGCACCGGGCGGCGCTCCGGCTGCGCGCTGCGCTTCGTTCCGCGCTGCTTTGCGCGGCCCGCCCGGCGGAGCCGCTCCTCCCCGCGGTTCCGTGCGCCCTCGCCGTCCCGGCGGGGTTTCGATAGCCCGGCTTAACGCGGAGCTTTTTTCTCTTATAGCCACGCAAGAAGCGGCGAGAGGAAGATGTGGAAACAATCACGAGGTATTTCTCACCGGTAGCAAAAGCGGGGGGTAAAGCGGCGTCGCCTCCAAAGGCCAGCAATATTTTGGATTACTTTAAAAAGACGCCGGCGGCTGTGAAAGATCCAGCAGTAGCTGGGGAGATTACGGCGGAGTTCAGTGATGACCAGGATTGTTATACAGCACCTTCAGAGCTGAAGAGGAAAAGGAAGAGAGCTCACTTAAATAATAAGCGAAGAGGGAGGAAAGAATCAGAGCATGAATGCCTAATAAAAATGAATTCTGATGACGGCGTAGGAGCAACGAGGCTCAAAGAAGATAGCGATGATTTCATAGCTGCCTGTGCTTTAGGTGACCGGAAAGGTGGAGGAGCATTAGCTGAAGGCAGTAAGCAAGGTGAGAATTTCTCAGATGCAGACATCTATGTTAAAAGTGATAAAGCTGGTCCTGAAATAAATGCAACAAAAAATAGGGTCAGAAAAACGAGGAAAAGGAGGAACAAAGTAAACGTGGATTCGTCTGGAAGTTTTTCGTTTGAGAACCAGCTGAGTGAAAAGTGTAGAAAAGAAACTAAAGATAAGAAAAAGAAGGCATCTCCTGAGGTGGCAGAATGTGTTGCTGTTATTAGTGACTCAAGCCTTGAAGCAGATGAGAAGACATCTCAGCCAAATGACAGTATAGTAACAGTGTCGTTCGAGGACTTCTTGAAAAGCCAAGGAGAAAATTATGCAGAGGATGTTGAAGAAGGCACAAAGCCAATGCTGGACAGTTCTGTCACAGTAAATGAAATGGACCAAAGTGGTGGTACTAGTGACCCTGAGAAGTGTGAGGAATCCCAGCAGCTACCACTGAGAACAGTAACTGTTCTTGCACAAGTTCATTCCATTCCCCCCAAATCAGCTTCTTTACGTAACGAGCAAAAAGGTTCTGTGAAAATAGCTTCCATTTTTTTGAAACAGAAAGTATATGTGGAAGAAGAAAGCAGCCCACCTCTTCTGGAGAGTGAACAAACTGAGCAGGTAACTCAGAAAAGAAGATCTAATGTAGTCATTGAGGAAGAGGAATTGGAGTTAGCTATACTAGAGACTGCAGGATCAGATTCTTTGAAGATGAAATCTACTCTGGAAGAGAGGCATCAGTTCATGAAAGCATTTAGGCAGCCAACGTCAGATGTAAGAAAAAGTGGAGTTAAAAAGATGCCTGGGAAAGCAAAGCAAGTAATTGGAAAGTCTTCAAAAGACAAAAAAGGGTCTGAGGGGGACAGTGTTTTAAATAAGGTATTGGAAGGTGGGCTACCAGAAGATGATGTGGACAAATGCATGCATTCTAGTCCTGAAAACACTAGAAGTAAAAACAAAAGACCTAAGAAGCTTCAGAAAAAGGGAAGCAAAAGAAACAAGGTTTTGGGAGCTAAGAAAAAGTATGTTTCAAGTACTAGCAATTATAATGAGGATAAAGAATCAGTAGGTAATGACCAGATGAAGGAAAGTAACTTAGATGTAAGAATTTCATCCAGTCCAAAAGTGAATGAGTTGAGGAGGAGCCTAAGGAAAAAGAAAACTGACACATCCAAAACTATTACACCCCAAAAAAACAGAATTAGAAGTATCTGCTGTGAGGATGAAAGTGTGTGGCCTGTACAGACTTCCACACCAAAGGCGAGCAGGCAGTACTTGAAGAAAAGCAACATGTATAAGGCTGAGGTGATTACAGTGTCCTCTGATGAGAACAGCCCAATAAGGTAAGTGTTTTTGGAATATATTCTGGCTTTTTGCACTTTGTTTTGTTTTCCTGCAAGTATTTTAAGAGAAAGTTGTAGTTATAATTCCTTTCATTAAAAAGTAATGATTTCATAACACTTTTCCCTAATTAGAATGAGGTTTACACGGATCAATGCAACTATAAAATCAAATAAAGGTGAAGCAATGAATAATGAAGAGCTTAACTCCAAAAATATAAAGGTAATTCATGTAACAGCTTGTGTTTCAGTATGTTGTCATTTACTATATGCATATAATTGTTAACATTCAAATTGCCTAATACAATAAAGCATGGTAGTGCACAGATGTCCGATTGAAAGAGAGCATTACTGCAATTTACTGTAGAGTTTGAGCTAGCTTCTTGTACAGCTACTGCACCTTTCACTTTAAAATGTTATGAAAAGCAGCTTGTATGAACATAACAAATCTGATTGGATAGCATGTTCATCTTTGGCAACTTCTTAAGGTGGGATGTAGTGTCTGGGCACAGCAGAACACATTATGCTTAAGGGCATCACTGCCCAGATCTCCTGTGGATTCCTGTGGAATTCTCCCAGTCTGTCCTGTGGATGACCAGGAGAATCCCCTGCAGGGCTCCCATTCCCCCTTAGTTTGCTCCTCCTGATTGTTTCATTTTCTTCTGATGCAATCAAAAGTTGATCAGAAATCATGCGTTAGTTAAGTGTGAAACACCTAATGGAGGTATTGCTATGAATTGCTGGATATCTTGGTTATTTTGTACTTTGTTATCTTGTCAATAGATAAGCTCTACTTCTAAAAACATATCCAAAGCCAAACAGCTGGTTGAAAAAGCAAAAGCTATAAGGCATAACAGATCAAAGGTCAATGAGGACTCACCAGCTCCCGTGAGGCGCTCGTCTCGGCAGCAAGCTCTTGCTGAAAGGAAAACATTACAAGAAAATGAAGTAAGCCTGTGTACTTCATAAGGGGAAATATTCTCAAGTTCTTGTGACTTTGTTAAGCAGCAAAAATGTTTCTTAGAAGCATTTTTTCATTAAGTATAAAATAAGGTAGATAAAGATAAAATAGCACAGTGAATGTCAGCTACAGAACTGTCAGGCTGGAAAGCACAAGTGATGCAGAGCTGTGAAATGCAGCAGGAGGTCGTGCTTTAGAGGTGGCTGTTTCTCTGACCTGATGGACAGTAAAGTGTCTGTTCCAGGTGTGTGTGCTGTAGGCATCTGCATTGAGAGGGGAGTAATTTGGGGGCTTTGCTTGTATGTTGGATGTCTTCTTCTGTGTAGGTAACACTACTCCATAATTTTGTTAATCTTCAAATGATGTTTGGTAACTTCTAGGCTCTGTAGCAGTTCCTTCAGTACCTGTCACTAAATTGTATTGCAAGGATAATGAAGGAGGAAAAATTGTTTCCTTTCTAAATTTGTTTCCTTTTCTTCTAGAAGTCAGTAATAATTTTACATTCAAACCAGAGTAATGACAGTTCTACAAAGCAGGATGTGAAGCAAAAGAATCTTCGAAGCTTAAATGATGTTTTGGGGAAGTCTAAAACTCTAAAGGTTTCTAAGAACTCAAAAGGTAATTGAGTTTTACTAAAATAGTTATTTAACAAGAAAATTTATTGATCAATTTATTTTATAAAGCTTCTACTGTAGTACAATTATCTTTTCCTTTGATTTTATGTGATATTCCAGTGTGCACCTTTAATTTTTATGAAATGAGTGAATGCTGCAGAAGTTACGTATGGGTGCTGCTTTGTTTTTCTATCTCTATTCGGGGAAAATTATATTTATAGCTTACTAGATCTTTAAATAACTCCCAGTGCATACTGTGTTCTGTTGTCTCGTACTTTTAAGGATTTTTTTAATGTAGTGATGAAACAAGTAGAAATGTAACTGCAGTGGATCTTATTAAAATATTTGTTTGCTTTAAGAAATAGAGCTTCCCTTACATTATTAAATGGTATGTATAGATAGTGAACAGGGAAGCAAAGTTACAGTGCACATATGAGAAAGAGAGAGGGACCCTTGCATGTCAGTGCTGACCTTATCACTATTTCATTGCTGTTTCTCTAAAGGAAAACTGGGATATGTGCCTTCATTCCTGGGCAGAAATGCTCGGAAGTCTACAGATGAACCAGTTGTGATTTTTGATGATAGCAGGTCAGTGTTCAGAATTGCAGTTGGTTAAGAATCAAAATACATTCATATAACAAATATAAAATATTTATTGAAATGTTTGTGATGTTTATCCTGACTGGTATCTTAATCTGCTTGCAAAATCTGGGGGTTTTGTGAGAGTTGAAAACTGTTCTTGAGCCATTTTAGGTGGCTGAAAGTCTAGACTGGCATAAAACATCTCAAATAGCATATAAAATTAAAAAAACAAGAGAATGGGACTTTAATAACAAAATTCAAAATTTTAAACCAAATATAAGGTTACTGCATTTAAAAGAATTTAAACAGTTCTTCCATACTGCATAAATTCATACATAGAATGTGATTAGATTCTGTCATGAGCCTTATACTTGGGAGTCTTAATGATATTCTTTCATTTCTGTTGTTAAAGCCAAGATGCATCTGAAAATTCTCAAGATGATGATCAGTTCAGAGCAAAACGTGAATTCTTGATGAGTGGTTTGCCAGAATTATTGAAAAGACAGATTGCAAAGAAAGCAGCAGCAATGGAAGCATACTTTCTAGCCAGTTCATATTTCAAGACTGTTGTTCATGTACAGCAGAAGGATGACTGTAAGCTTTTGTTCTGTTGTTTATAAATGTATATGACTTGAAGTAGACTTTTAGATAATCTATTCAGAAAAAATGGAAGCTGAAAAACAGCATATTAACTGGAATAATTGACAGTTCTTGTTTTGTATTACAATAAGAAAACAAAAGAAGCTTTCAAGGAGATGCTTTTTGAACACAATTCTCACATTAAATTGGTGTGAGATTAATGTATACATGGGGAAGGGAAATAATATTCAGAAGGTAGTCTTTCAAGTTCTGATCTGTAGAATATTGATCTTGTTGGACTTCATTGGGCACAAGACATTTCCTTCTGACAAAAGCAAAGTGCTTCTCAAGAGAGAAAAGGCTGACTCTTCTTTTCTTGCTTTCCCTGCTAAGTTAGGGAGTGTGCTCCAGTGTTCTTATGAAAGGGCACAACAGAAAAGCAGAAGGCAGAGTAACACTGAATATAATATTTGATAATATTTGCAATTCAACTACGAACCAGCAAAATCTTTTGGAGTGTCAGTCCTACTGAGAGCTGGTGAAGGTGTGGGTGTTTGTTTGGAGGTAGCAGAACCTGGGACTGGCTTCCTGGAGAAACACTGTGTGCCAAATTGTGCCAATTTGTTCTGCTTGTGGGAAGTGGAGTTAGTGAAGATAAAGTTGATGCAGTGTAAATTGAGTAGACTTGACTTTAATGTGAGCAAATGCTCTTCCACCTACAGCTTTCTTACTATGGGGTGTTTTGTCTGGTTTTGTATTTCTGTTTATCAGATTTGTGGGGATTTTTGTTCCTCTTTTTTTTTTTTTCTTTCCAGTTTGTCCAATGTGGAAATTGAAGTCACCACTGAGTCCTCTACTAACTAAGCTAAGGAAACTGAGTACTGAAGTCACTAACGTCACAAAAATTGCCATCTCACTTGGTGAATTTTCCAATGTGAAGTCAGAACTGACTGAAAGCCATTCTGTGTCTGTGGTTAGTACATCAAAATAGAAGGCTTTATTACAAGAAAAATGCGGTGTGTGTGTGTGGTGTGTGTGTGTGTGTAAACTTGGAGGGGAACAACACAAAAGCGACACCAGAAATCCCTGTGGTTTGAATCCTTCATTGTTAGAAAGGTTTTTGTTTGCTTATTTTCCTTTGTGGCTGTGTGTAGCACCAGACAATTCTCAAGTCAGGAAGATTTGTCACTAGACAAATTTGTCTAGTCACTAGACAAATCTCAGGTATTAACTGGGCAGCTACTGCTGTTATTTCAAATTATGCAAAATTGTAATTGTTATTCTTTATATTTTTAAGTGACCGTTTATTTTGTATTGCAGTTCTCTGGCCACCGACCAGTTTTCTCTGAGGTATTCAGGAAGGGTTTGCTAGAGGAGATTGTGTCTTCTAACTCTCAGTTTCCTGTGAGAAAATACTTCTGCAAGTTCCTGAAAAAGCAAACAGAGCGGTTGCTTTTAGAAAACAGTCTGCAAGGTTAGTAATCTATATAGGAAAAACAACATGTAAACCCATTAAGAAGGCAAGTTGACACTTCAGGAATGTTTCAGTGAAAGAATGTTGTTATTTTATGTTATTTTGACCAAATTCTTCAAATGTGGCTTGAACTGCAGTTGTAATACCATAGTTTGAATTCTTTTTTTCTTAACATTTTCAAAGTACGGGAGTCTTTTCTTTTTTTCTGTAGGAAGCAGAGATGCCTCTTCAAATTCTGAGGTAAATGAAAAACCTTCTGACAACTGGAAGGAAACCAAGAGGAAAAGGAAAGAAAAAGAAGACCAAAAATCGAAAAGGAGAAAACAAACTGAGAATAGAGAGACTGAGTTAGAATCCAGAGTTTCCAGGAGTGTTATCATTTCTGTATCTGGAGGAAAACAAGCAGATGCAGAACAAGCAACACACTTGAAGAGAAACAAAAACCAGACAGCAGATGTTAGGACAGAAGGCACTGAATATTTATCAGAGACAAATGCACTTTCAGGTACATATGTATTTCCTGTCTGATTTTAGTTCTTTGTATTGAGGAAATTGAAATTTCCACTGGAAGCCCTGTACAAGTCTTAATAGTTAGACGTGAGTAATGGATAGTGCTCAATTAAAAAGCATACTGATTTTTTTTTTTTTTTTCCCTGTAGGTGTTGAAGATGTGCTTTGGACAGAAAAGTATCAGCCTCAGGACTCCAGCGAACTTGTAGGGAACAAGAAAGAAATTGAAAGGCTACATAGGTTAGAACCATTCTTAAAACAACTCAGAACATTTAGCTTAATTAACATAATTTAAGTATAATTATTTTATGCTGTAGGGTATGTCTGGCTTCTGCTTTGTATTATTCCCCCAACATTAGCAGTTGATATAATTCTAGTCATGGATTCTTGGCTAGTAATACCTTTGGTATGTAATACAGCAATCCATCTTGCAGACAGCACTGTATGTGATAAAGTGTTTTCCACAGTTTAAATAGTTCACAAAGTGTATTAGTTGATTTGTATGAAATCAGATCAATAGAGAATGAAGGAGTTGTTCTTCACAAAATAATCAAACCTGAAGATCTTTCTTAATTGTAAGAAATTTAATATGTTTCTAAGAAAGATACTAAGTGGCTGATCTCAAGTTTTATATTCTCTTCCATCTTTTCATTTACTTAATTCAGCAGTAATTATTTTTTTATTATTTGTTATTGTTCTGTTCCTTTTATAGCTGGTTAAAAGAATGGAAAAAAAGAGCTGATTGGGAAGAAAAGAGAAATCAGAAAGGGGAAAAGGAGGACACAGAGCATCAAGGTGCTGATAGAGTTCAAAATGACATGTAATTTCTCCTCAAAGTTGGCATTAAAGCAATATGAATTGATAATCATTTGAACAGTCCTTTCTCTTTTAAATAATTCTACAGATTCTTTGGATAGCCTTGATTTTAAAGATGATAAATCTGATATTGAGGAAGAGAATAACCTTTGCAATACAGTTCTGATAACTGGCCCGCCAGGAGTGGGGAAAACTGCTGCAGTATATGCTTGTGCTCAAGAGCTTGGTTTTAAGGTTGGTGGAGTTTTTGTCAGTACTGTTTTTCTTATTTGTATGTAGTGATATGAAGAGACTTGAAATATAAGCTGTTTTTATTATTAATTACTTAAATACGTTTGCAGATATTTGAAGTCAACGCCTCTTGCCAACGCAGTGGCAGACAAATACTGTCTCAGCTAAAAGAAGCTACCCAGTCTCATCAAGTGGACAAAAAAGGCATTAATGCACACAAGCCTTGTTTTTTTAACAGCTGTAGCAGTGCAAAGTCACCAAGTAAGTTTCACAGTTACGTTGGTATTCTTTAGGAACTGAGTTCCCAAAACAATTTTTAAACATGAATTCTTTAAGAAAGATAGCAAAGTCTATCTGACCCCTGCAATAACAAGAAACGCTCCACAGGTTAACACAATTATGTACCAAGTTAAATAATGACTTTATCAAAATGACCGTTTCTTGATTCTCTTCCTAAATTATTTCTGTAGTGTTGGAGTAAGTAGTGTTGGAGTGTTGTGGCACTTTGGATAGAGTGTGGAACACAAAGAATTCCCTGAACAGGAGAGAAGTAAAATAAGCAGATATCAGTACAGTAAAGCTGTCTGTACTATAAACAAAACTTGACTTTGCCCTACATTTGCTTGAGAAATGTCATCTTGAGATTACATTTCAAACTTAATATAAACATGTCTTCCAGAAAAAATGTACTCTCCGAAGAAAGTTGTTTCACCAAGAAAACCTCCACTGTCACCAAAAGGAGCAGGATTGAAACGAAGCCTACCTCCTAAAACACTTGCAAACTATTTCAAAATGCCTTCCAGATGTAAAGGTAATGATGGAACTGTAACAGCTCAAGAAAAAAATAAAGGTAGGTGTCACTAGTTAACAGCTAATTATCTCCAGCAATGGTAAAGCTACACTGTACTGTTGTATACCTACACAGGAAGTAGTTATTACTCTGTATTTTTTTCAGAGACAGTGAGGAGGAATGCATGAATAAAGTGCAGGGTAGATTTGGAGCAATAGTGTAGTCCAGAAATTTCCAGGCAACCATACTGCACTTTCTTGAAGGGCTTACAGAGCATCTATGCCATGTCCCTGAGATATCACAGATTATGAGCAGATTTGGTGTAAATTAGTTTTACAGTAGTCAGCCCTCTGCCAATTGTTGCTGAATTCCCAGCAAGTTTCTTGTTAAACAAGAGACATCAAAAAAAGGTGTCATGCTTATAAGTTTGTGTCAGTGTAGACTTTAAGCAGATTGTGTATAGAATGTTTTGTAAAGTACAGTTTAGAGTGTGTGTTTAAGCAGTTTCAGTCTTTCTGCTCAATTCTTCATCTGTCTGCAGGAAATGCTCAGAACTTGTGTGAAGAAAAAAATGTTCAGATTAAGTCAATAAGCAAAGAAGTAGAAGATGGAGAACATAACAGAAAAAGTGCAACATCTCTCATACTTTTTGAGGAGGTAAAATTCAAGTGAAACATCCTGATGTGAGCAATACATCCTGTCTGCTTAGAGAACTTAACTTTTTTCCTTCTTCCATGGGACTTCTAGGTAGATTCAAAGGCAGGGATCATCAGTTATTTTAAAAAATAAATTGAGTATTCACTAGTTTCATCCTCCTGAGTACTCTTCTTTTTAAGTAGATCCAAGTAATTTTTTTCCTTAGTACTTTAAAAGCCAACTTTAAAAGACAGTGGTGCTACCTGCAGTCTGTCCGTCAACTGTTGTTCACTGTTGGAACAGTTTGCAGAATTCTACTAATGCAGTTTATTTGATTGTCAACTATTTTAAAGTTGTATTCTGCATGCCTGCTCTAGACATGTTAAAACAGTTACCATTAACACCCCAGTCAATAAAACATTTAAGTCCACATTAAATTCTTCTTTTCTTTATGCTTTTACCTAAAAATATAGTTGAGTCTTAAACAAGCAATGCAGAGGTGCAACCAAAAATATCATTTTAAGGAAATAACTGAAGTATAGCAACGTTGCTAACTGTGGGCTGCTTTAGAAATCACTGGTGCAATTCTATTTAAAACAAACAAAACAAGGAAAAAAAACTTCACAGAATACCTGCACACAGTCCTGAGTAACCTGCATGGTGTGACCAGTTGGAGGGGAAGGAGGGAGTTGGAATGGTGATTGCCAAAGGTCCTTTGTAACCTCAGGTTGTCACAACCCTCAGCCACTCGGTTGTCCTGTGAGCTACAGCATAGAATGCCACGATGTTGTGTGCTGACAGGTGTAGTTTCTGATGCATTGTACTATCATTGCCTATGCCTCTTCAATAAATTTATGTTAAGTCTTGCTCTGCAATTAACAGACTGCAGAGGCAATAGCTATTGTTATTTCGTTTTTCATTTGTTTTTTATAGGTAGATATAATATTTGATGAAGATGCAGGATTTCTAAGTGCAATAAAGACATTCATGGCAACTGCAAAGAGACCTGTAATTCTTACTACCAGTGGTGAGTAGGGCTTTTTCCTGTAATTAGACTTAGCAGACAGAAAAGCCTATTTGAATAATAGTAATTTAAATGGGAATGGTTGAATGCTGCTCATAAATGTAAAAACTTAAGGTGTAGAAACTTCAATGAAAGCCTTTGAGTACTTAAAGAAAACAATCTACCTTGAGCAGAATGTCATTACAGTTCACCAATATCTCTTTATATAGATCCAACATTTAGCTTATTGTTTGATGGCTATTTTGAAGAAATCAACTTCAGAACTCCTTCCTTGGTAAGTCTATGCTTGGAAATGCAGATTATGTCCTAAGCAGGTATTTTTCAGCTGATTTAAAGGTTACTGTAAGTTTATAACTCTCTGATGGAATGTATCTATATTATCAGACAAC
Organism: Perdix hodgsoniae; assembly: GCA_035772895.1. Classification (NCBI taxonomy): domain Eukaryota; kingdom Metazoa; phylum Chordata; class Aves; order Galliformes; family Phasianidae; genus Perdix; species Perdix hodgsoniae. The sequence continues at coordinate 6,447,807 of JAPSGF010000021.1, read as the reverse complement.
TCCTATTTTAGTTTTATGCAAGAGTGTGTAGGATGTTTTTATCTTTACATGTAGAACTTAATATTAGCCTGGAGGAATTATTTAGTATTTGAGATCACTTGATCACTTTAGTCCTTAAAGTACAGTAAATAATTCTGTAGGAGACGTATCTAATAGCTTTGACCTGAAGACTGACCATGCTAGTATTTGTTCATTCACAAAAGATAAAGCAACTCCTCTAGAAATTGTATGGGTTATGCCTTTAATGTTAATGTGTTCTGTATAGCAAATAGTTTTACTTGCAGCTGTGTATCATACTATTTAAAAAAAAAAAAAAAAGGGAAACTTTCTTAATATAAAAATGAAAATCCTTTAGGATATCAGAAAATGCAGATTAGAAAGAAAAACTTCTTACTAAGACCTCTAATAAGAAATAAGGCGTACATAGCTTTAGGAATGCAGGCAGAACATGTGTGTTTACTTGAAGCTGAATTTCTACACTAAACTTAATTATCTGCTGTGGACTGTTTGGATTTGGTACAGAACGCTGCTGAGGTTTTGATGTAACTTAATAAAACTATTCTATATTAAATAGAAAAAATGTATTGCAAGGGTTTTTTTTGCTTCTGTGTGACTGGCAGAGTTGTTCTCAGTGGTTTTTGTTTAACTTTTAGATAAATGCTGCTAGCTATCTGCAAGTGCTGTGTTTGGCTGAGAATCTACGAACAGATGTAAAAGACTTAGCTGCTTTGTTAACCACAAATAACTGTGATATCAGACAAAGCGTTCTCTACTTACAATTCTGGGTTAAAAGTGGAGGTGGATACTTGAAAGACAAACATTTGGCACTTCATGGTAGGTTGATTTTAATTAAAAAAAAATTGTCCTATCTTAAGAGGACTGATAAAACCATTCATAACAATGGATGAATACAAGCTAACTTTCTGTAAGATTTGTAAAGATTTGGTGGGTATTTTGTGGTTTGGGGGTTTTTAGTCATTGTTCTTAACGTGTTCTCTTGTACTTCAAAACCTTATATTAAAAAAAATATGTATTTATATATGCATAAAGGATATTTATCTTCAGAATAGCAAAACTGCACAGAGCAGAGAGGCAGTAGTTGTCTCCCTTCAGTTCAGAGTTTGCAGTTCTTTATCCATTAGTAGAGGTAGAGGTAACTCACTTAGAAGACAGAGAACTGAAAAAGGAGAAAATTTGGATAATTAGTGAGGGAGCAGCCAAAGGATACAGGAGGAGTGTCCTCAGTGTGAGTGTGCTACACAGATGTATATAACAAAGATAATTTCTAATGGTGGCTTGCAAGAAAGGGAGAGTTTGAGAATTAAGGAAAGGAAATGGGCAAGGTTGATGGGGCAATTTCAGTTTCTGTATGCATTCAGAACTGCAGCAGTAACTGCAGTATTCTTTGTAAAAAGAATTAAGACAAACTGGAGGAGGGGGGAAAAAAACAGTAAGTTTATGACTTGGCTTCTTTCAAGTGATGTACATTGTCTTTGTGCAGGAGAAAATGAAACAAATCCAGCAGATCAAGCAATTAATTCTGAAAAGACTACAGATCCCAAGATTGATTTTTCTCATGATGTCCAACCTCAGGAATTTCCAAAATGTGATACAGGCTGTGTAGAGACATTGCTTGGCCTTAAGAATATCTTGTTGCCATCAGAAGATTTGTTCACATTTCTTAAGGTATTTTTCTAGTTGACTAGCTAATACCTTGATGATTGCTAGATATTTCAGTGTAATTGTCACTATGAATATTATCTTAGAAGAAAGTCTTTTTCAAAAGGTTTGTTGTCCAAGTTAATATTTTCTCTAGTAATTAAGCAAAATGCAAACTGAAGCAGTTGGCAGAAAACCAAGTCCTTTGCGTTGTAACTAAAGCTGGGAATATGAGGTTTTCCGTAATATTTTTTTTGCATTAAAATACTTTTTTTAAAATATATATATTAATATACTTTTCCACAACTATTATTTTACAGCAGAAGATAACAACCAAGGAGAACTGGGATAAACTAATACAGCTTCTCACAGAATTCCAGCTGAAGAAAGTGGATTTTATATATAGCAATCTTGAATTTCTTCTCCCTTTACCAGTGAGTTACCTTTCAAATCAGTCTGAAGCATCTAACCCTATACCTGAAAGGACTACCACAGTTTCTTCAAAAAACAGTTCCATTAACAATTACTGTTATGGGATAAGTAACTCTGGAAAAAAAACTAAAAAGACAAAGAACAAGAAAAGGCTTGAAGAATTGGATGATAGTGACTTATTTGATACTGGGCTGAACTATTCAGCTGAATTCATAACTTTGCCATCAGATAGTCCTCCACCATGTGCTGAAGTGAATGAAGGGGAATCAAAATTGACGAATAACAAAAAAGGAAAAGAAACAAAAAGCAAAACCCCATCAAATGACGGAAGGTCTGCTCTTGTTGTTCAGTGTCTGAATTCTCTGACTGAATTTGTGGAGGACATGTCTTTCTTGGATTGCTGTGTAAACAGTACTGCGAAGGAGCCACTAGAGTTCTCTAAAGATGAAGGATTCAACTGGATGAATGGCAAAATCAAAAATGGTCTATGTGATGAATTCAGTATTGAAAATACTGATTGGTGGAGCTCTCAGAGCTGCAGTGAAATAAAAGCATGTATTGAAGCGCTTAGTTTTAACAAATGTTCCGTTAGTATTTCTCAAAACTTGGAAGCCTCTTTGAGCACAAGTAATACACCTGGAAGTGATCAACTTGAGGGACTGACTTTGTGTATGTCAGACACAAGAAATTCTGTATCTTTCCATCAGTCAGCTGATATAAGGTAAGGCTTTGCTAATATTTCTGGAGTTATCTGTCCAGAAGAGCATTTCTCAGTGTGTAGAACTGCTTCAGATACCATGTCAATATGAATGTTTTCAGTAGGCTTGAGAACACTGGAATAAGTTGTTAACTTCGCTTAAATAAGCTCAAATTAACTGCTTAACAGTTGCTGCCAAAAAATAATTGAATGTTTGAATAATCTCACCATGATATTCAGGAATGGTAGCCTTAATCTGGTCTGTGTACTTAAAGTCAATTCATACGCTGTTACCCCAATAAGAAAAACAAAAATTTAAAGGAATCTAAAGGCATTTTCCAAGACAGTCAGTTGGGCTGAAATGGGTTCTGAAGGTACCAGAAATGCAGTTGTTTTTTTTTCCATCAAGTGCCCAGTTATATTGAGTCTGTATTAGGTGCTACCTGGTGAAGATAAATGTAATTCAGAGCAGAGGTACTGCATTTCTGTAAATCAGTACCCAGAAGAGCATTGTCAAAATAGACGTATCTAACCTGCGACCACATGTGGCCAGTGTATATCCAGAATGGCAGTTACCTGATTCTTCTATTTTTTGAAGACCACAGATGCTTTTGGTTGTCTGATGGATGTGCTCAACCTCACATACTTGACTAGATTGTGAAGACCTCCCCAGACTAGACTCTGTATTTAAGCTAAGAAAAATGGGAAAACAATCTTCAGCCCCTCATGTTTCTAAGGGCATCTCTGTGATGCTGTGTAAGTAGTTTATGATCAGAAGTTGCAGGTATCCATTGAAAGCAGTTATGGAAATCAGTATCTCCTTAGCAGTTTTAAGCAAGTGGATTTGATCTTAAAGTAGCAAATACATTTTTGAATAAGAAACTATAAAGCTTCATTCTTTATTTTAGCATTCACAAAAAAGCACAGAAGAGGCTGGCAGTCATCAGAACTGTATTTTCCCGAACTCCTTTGAACCTTGGAAATAAGCAAGCCAGCATACTTGAGTATCTCCCTACTCTTCGCAGTATTTGTAGATCTGAGAAGCTTAAAGAGCAAGGAAAGACAAAAAGAAGGTAAGTTTTCTGTTTTTTCTAAATCTTGCTACATTTCAGTATTCAAGGTAGTTCAAGAATTTTAGTAAAATATTTTCTTAAATCTTTCTAGATGAAAAGGGTGGATGTTGCTTTTTTTTTTTAAATATAAACTTTATCTACCATTTGGAAGTAATTTTGTCATCTTGTAGTCACTCTGCCTTTTCTCTCTTCTTAGGTTTTTGCATTATCTTGAAGGAATTCACCTCGAAATACCCAGACAAGCGATAAACAGTCTGTCTCTAGACTTCCCTTAGAATCACTAACACCAGAAATACTTTGTACCTAATGGTGGTATTTTCACCATAATTGCAGGGTTTTTTTACCACATTATTTTATTGTATATTCAGAGCCATTTGTATATTAAATTTCTATAATTATTTAAAACACTGTAAATATCTATTGTCATAATATTGCTCTCCACATCTGAAATGTGGGTTTGTTTGGTGCTTGTCCAGTACGTGCATTTAGAATATTAAATGCACCAACTGATCAGTTGGTACTACTTTGGTTTCAAACACAGAACTGTCTCAGCTTTGACAGCTTGCTTTCTTTTTCTCCTCCTCTTTGAGGAGATGATTGACTAAAATAGGCCTGATTCATTCAGAATTTGCATATGTTAATAACCCAGAGTGAGAAGGGAATAGGGAAAGAAAGCGATTGCTTTTCTGAATGTTATGAATGGGATTTGTTTTTAGTCATTTACATGTGGATAACCAAGTCATTACAAAGCACTGTGCTTCCACGTACATATATTTGTATACATTGGTTTCACTTCATTCATATTTACAGCTGATCTGCATGTTAATCTCCTTAAAAGAATAGAGAAATGAATCCTGTAGTTCAAGATGAGCTCAGACATTAGGTGTGATTCTTGTAAATAGCAATTTTTCAAGTATTACTTCAAGTTCAGTAATATTTAATTACTTCCACTTTTGTATATTGTGTTCTATTTTTATAATTCATTTTGTATTTGACTTCAGCCTCATTGTTTGTGATAGGATCTGTTTTTATACAACAATAAATCCGATAGAATTCTCACTTTTCATATCAGAAGCATCCAAAACTGTAGCAAAGACTAAACTATAATGTTTTCCATCTGTGAAAATGTATTTGAGGATGTTCTTAACTGGAACTACTTCATCCATGTTCTTTTCTGACTTTGTAGTGCAGTTTCACTGGTTGCTTTTTTTCTTCTCAAACAGGGATTGTTGCAGCACAGTGTGCTCTGTTTACCTCCGTGTTTCTGTTATAAGGCCATCTTCTGGTACCTTCTGTTGTCATTTTTCATGAATTAAAAAAATAATTATGGAAACAGTAAATTATTTGAAATAAGGGTGCTGTAGATAACCTTTACACTTTACTCTTTCAGTAGCAGAGAACTATCAATGAGTGAAATAAAGTGGCGGCTGTTAAAATTTTAATTGCTTGTGCTGCTGAATCAGTGGTTGGAGTGACTTCTGCATTTATGTTTTATTATAAAAAAAAAAAAAACACTTTATAAAGGATCGCTGTCCTAGGTAATTAGAGTGTGGACCTACATCTACAAGGAAAAGGCTCTATAAACTATTGTTTATTTCAGGAAGTAGATGGGGAAGATAAATGAGGAGTGGGAGACAACTCCTCCTGAAGTGGTTGTCTGGTTCTAATAATTGCCTTAAGCATTTTCATTCAGGAAGCTCCAAGCTGGTGCTGAGGGGGGAATTGAAGTACTTTTAGTCTTTGGTCCTCTGCTCTGTGACCTGTGTGCAATTACCTCATGCAAACAGCTGCAGCCCTCCTGAATGCAGAATACTCTACGTGTGCTGGTTTATTTGAAGTACTTACTCTTACACTGCAGCAGTTAGGAACTTCAGTAGTGTGAGTTCAGGACTAAGGACCGACCAATGTCAGTCAGTTCAGAGGCTGAAGCAGGGGCTCCTACCGCTGTTGTGCCAGAAAGAAAAAGAAAAAAACACTGTCCAGAAAGGATGGGGCCGGCGCTGAGGGAAAAATGAGCTGTGCCCCGTATGGGTTCCCTGAAAGAAAGCAAGAGCCTTAGCAATGCTTTTTCAGACCGGAAAGAGGGAAGTTCGTTGTGGGCAGCTCGTGCGCTCGGTTCGGGGCTGTGCGATGCTAGAAACTTCAGTCTCAGCGCGTTGTAAGCAGCGCGGCTGGGAGCGTTGCAGCACGGCCGCTCGCAGCTCGCTGCGCTTCCCGACCGCTACCCGCAGTCCCGCCGGTCACCGACTCCCGGTGGGGGGCCGGGGCGGCCCCTCGGCGTGAGGCGGCCCCCAAGGAGTTCCTCCTTTCGTCTGCCGGGGCCGAGCCTCCCGCCGGGCTCCACCCGCAGAGCTCCGCGCCGGGCGGCGGTGATGGACCGCGACCGCAACAAGACGCTGCTGCGGGAGCTGCTGAAGGTCGCCGGGAACGGCCGCTGCGCCGACTGCGGGGAGCCGGGTAAGGACAGCGGGCTCCTCCCGCAGCCGCCGCCCCCCGGCGCGGGGCGGACGGGGGCTGCCGGGCCGTGCGCGCCGTCCGTGCGCCCGCCCAGCCCGTCGCAGGTTCGAGGCGCGGCCGCGCTCTGTTTGGGACGCTTCCTCTGTTTCATCGCCTTTCGCTTCGCGTATCGCAGTGGCGGGAGGACGGAGCGGGCGGTTTCCCGAGGAGGGCCGCCCCGCCGTACCGCCGCCGGCGGGGGTCGCTCGGCTGGGCTCCGGTGAGCGGCGGTGGGAGCGGCGCGGGGCGGGCGGCGGGGCAGGAAATGGCCTCCGGCCGCCTCTCCGGGGCTGCGCGGAGCTGCCGCCGAGCCGGCGGGTGGCTGCGGAGCTCCGGGGAGCCGGTAGTCGGTCGGTAACCCGCAGCGGCTGCGAAGAAGCGCCGGGCGATAAGGGAGAGGCGGCCGGAGGAAATGGAGTTGCTCTCAGCATCGACGGGACGCGGCTGCGGCAGGCGGGAGCTTGCGGTCCCGGGCGGCTGCGCTCCGTGTGATCTGAGTCGCGCTCGCTGTCCGAAATAGCCGTCCAAATTCAGCAACAAGAACTTTCCACGATGAACTAATCATTAGCTTAGCTTCCACATCACCGCTCGTCTGCCTGAACGGTCACATTAATTTTTAAACGAACGCACTGTGAAAAAGCTCGCCGATTTCAGGGCTGCGTTCGTCAGTGGGAAAGGCAGGTGCCGTTCCTCTAAACGTGCGCGAATGGCAGCCAGTGGGATTTGATATATTAGGTGTGAAACCTGGGCTGTGCATCAGTGGCTGCGCCTTTTCCCAGTTATTTATACCAGCATTATAAAGAACACTCTTTGTTTGTGTTTAGATCCAGACTGGGCTTCTTACAAACTTGGAATATTCATTTGTTTGATGTGCTCCGGAATCCATCGCAATCTTCCTCAAGTCAGCAGGGTCAAATCCCTTTGGCTTGACTTCTGGGAGAACGATCTTATAGAGGTATGGAAGGAAAAGGAATAATTCACTTACTTTCTCCGTATTTCAGCATAATCTGTGACTCAGAATTTGTGTCATCCACCATGGACTGAGGAACAAGGCTGCATGGAGCAAAGTTAACTGCATGGGTAACTTCAGGGGTTTTCTGTGACCTACTCAATCAAACTACGCTGATAGGTAGTTATATTTCTAACAGGCTGCAGCGATCTGCATATCAAAGCTTAGATCCCACTGATATGTCCTGATAGTATGTTCCCTTTAGTAATGAAAATAACCTTACATATTGCTTCAACCTGTCATCTTTCTGTGGAAATGCGTAAATAACATAACCATAACTTTCTAGGGGTAGGTGAAGATAAAGGGAGATCATAAATATATATTTTTTTCCTTACTCTCATCTGTCTTTTTAATTAACAACCACAACATTGTGTTCCCTCCCATCTGGTTCAGAACTTGAAGTACTGAAAAGGGCCAGCTATCTAAAAAGTGCAAACTATAGTTCCAAAGGAAATTTATAAACCCCAGAGATGCTGAATGGTAGGGTGAGACTGAGCAAAATGTGCAGTGTTCCCTTTGGTCTGAGTTTCATTTTGTGTTCATTACATGATATTGGGTTTGTATTTGCAGACCTAACTGGATCTTCTTTTGTATTTCAGTTTATGAAGAAGCACGGGAATCTCTGTGCCAAAGCTAAATATGAAGCAAAAGTCCCTCCCTATTATTACATCCCCCAGTCCTGCGATTGCTTGTAAGTTGATTGTTTATTCAGTGCAGCAGACCTTTACAGCTATCAAACTACTGCTTCCCTCTGCAAGTCCTTTGGGGTGGTCGGTGAAATTAGGGTAGAGGCAGATCAGCTTTATCCATGTTTTCCTCTTTCAGGGTTTTAAGAGAACAATGGATTAGAGCTAAATATGAGCGTGAGGAATTTGTTGCCACCCGAGTCTGCCAAGATCCTTGTTCTGCAGGTAAAAGTTAGGATTGTCAGAGAAGAGGTATTCGTTTCAAGGCCAACAGCGCAGTACTTTGGCTGCACCTTTGAAGGTCTTTAGGGATGGCTTGCATCGAATGAAATGTTGGATATGCAGTTCTTCCTTTCAAGTCTGTAACTTTGAGAAGAAGCTCCCAACAAGCACAGAGTATATTTAGCTCATATGTGCTCGTACAGTTCTGTAGTTCTCCACCAGTTTGTTCTATTTGAGGTGGGAATTCTCAGATGGAAAAGAAACTTGAAACTCTATGGCACATCAGATAAAAATGCTGCTGCTGTGCTGCCTTTGTCTGACACCAGTCTCCACCCAATATGCAGGTAGCCATGAAGGATTCCTCTGGAAGCGTGGACGGGAAAGCAAGCAGTTCAAGCAGAGGCGGTTTCTCCTGTCAGCAAGGGAAGGGGTGATGAAGTACTACACTAAAGAAGTGAGTTCCCAGCCAGTCAGTTGTAGGTAGCCTCAGGCTCTGCTCCTTACCAGCTGGAAGCAGCACAAATAGCTTTGTCTCTAGCAGCCGGTATTAGGAGCAACCCAGATGTTTCTACACTAACATCTGTGGTTTCTTAGACAATTGCTCTTTTGGATTTAAGCCTTCTTCTCCTCCCTCATCTCCTCCCTGCAGCCTCCTTTTCCTTAGTGAACAAAAGAAATGGATAGCGAATAGCAAGATGAAGAGATCTGTTAGCAGCTGCTATCTTTTACATTACCAAAGTATTCTCTCATCAGCTGTTGCAGCAACATCCTCAACATGTTCCCCTTCCATGGGAGAGTGTAGCTAATTGATTTCCAACTATGAAGTTGGAGAGAGAATGTTTGCAGTGCAGACACATCGCTCCAGAGCCAAACATTTGTCAGGGAAAGGGAGTCATGTAGGTGATTTTATGTAACACAGAACTTGGGCTTTTATACTCCAGATATATCAAATTATCAGGTACTTTCTGATCAGTGAGGATTTAGTTCTCAGCTAATCTATTTTCCATTGCCTCCCTTTTGACCATTTTAATGCAGTGATGCTTTTCACTTTCACAGCCCAAAGGTCCAAAAGCCGTTATCAGCATTGAGAAACTGAATGTGATGTTCCAGGCAGAGAAAATCCATCATGCTCACGGGCTGCAAATCACATACAAGACAGATGGTCAAACAAGGAACCTTTTTGTCTATCATGAAAGCGGAAAGGTGAATGTCAGAGATTTTGGAACGAGCAGTATTCTCAGATGTTGGGTCTATATTTTGGAAGAGCTATCTTGTTTTTGCATAGTGATTCAAAATCACTATGACATTTAGAATGTTGCAGAATTTTACACTAGGAATCTTGATCCTGTTCTGTTGGAGTATTCAGCTTCACACACTAAATATTCTCAAAGATTCTTTGTGGCACATACATAAGTGCCTAAGATAATTGTCTGATGGTTTTATATAATTCAGTGATTGTATTCTTTGAAGCCTCTTGACACATATTAGGGATATAGTTGTTCTGCATTATTTCCAAACAAACAGTGGTGATTTTGAGAAGCATGTCTACAGGTCTTGTTAGATTTCTGTTTCTTCCCTTGATATAGTTCTGAAATCTTTCCAGGTACATGGGTTTCTAAAGAATCCATAACTGAAGCAACTGAAAAAGCCTGTGTGCACAGATTTGGATGATTCTCCATGCTGAGGACGTCCATAATCTTTCTGGAGAGACATTTAAAACTTATTTTGGAAGCTGGGTATTTTTCAGGCGTCTGAGACAACTCACTGACTCTCCCTGGCCCTTGGAAAGAAATTCTCTATATAAAGAGATTGCAAGGAAGAAGAAAGGCCTTTTTGGAAAGGCAGCATTCTTACCCTTTCATGTTATTTTTGTCTTTATGTTTGTATTGCTCTTTTCCCTAGGAGATTGTTGACTGGTTCAATGCCATTCGGGCTGCACGTTACCATTATCTCAGAACAAACTTCCCAGCTCTCCCTGAGCACGAGGTGAGAACTTAACAAGGCATGAAGCAGTCTGTGCAAACACATTATGGGAAAAGCATGTTCCCACTTGTGCCAGAACCAGGTGCTCAGTACAAACAGTACAAACAGCAGTATGCAGGCTTGGAAATGCCAGCTGCCATCATGCTTTCTCTGGAGAAAGAGGCAGGCTGTGATGCCAGGTTCCTAGTGTGCCTCAGTAATAATACTGTAATGTTGGAGGGCAGCAGCTTTAAAATACATAAAGCTGGTATAGATGTCAGTGGAACTGTTGACAGACTCTGTGTGATGGCACTGGGGAAAAATGAATCTGCAAAGCAGATGCAGTTCTGTACTAAACAGATAGAGACCCTGCTTGAGAGACCATAACCCTTACTTACATAATATGTCAGGACATGGTGCTTTTGTTTCCTCTCTTATTTGATATATTTGAAGGTTGTGTATGTGCACAGCTAGTGCTGACAATTAAACCTCATTCTTTTTTTTCTCCTTCTGGTTGACATTGGATATGAAAGCTAAATCTTTGTATGCTTTTCAAAACATATCTGTGTTTGGCTATAGCAACTGCCTGTAATCATCTAATCATTCGTGCTCAGTGTTGTAATCACTCTAATCACTCACACTCACTGTCTCTGTTGGTGCAAACGAATATTCCTTAGTATTCAGTTGTCTTAGAGGTGGAAACGAAGGTAAGTCTTTTAATGGCAAACACAAACAAAAACTCATTTGGGCATCTCTTACACTGACCAGTTGGTCATCTCCTTGCTGGGCAGGAATATCAGGTTGTCAAGTAAACACGAAGATGCTCTGTCCCACTTTATTCTTTTCTTTGCAGTGAGCATCACTGAATTTGCTTCTTTTTCTGCTGTATTCCTTCACATTCCTTAAAACAGTCACTTATCCTAGATAGGTAAAATTAACATCTCTTTGAAAGTAACCAGACAACAGCCAGCCTATATACCGTGCCAGATTAGTAGTAAGCCTTGACATGGACAGAAGATGAAGAGAAAAAAAGGGTCACGTTGTGGCTAACATGCAGAAAGGAAGTAAATGTTTCAGGCCAGAAAGACTCCGTTTCCTTTTATACTCAAATCTTTCAAAAATCCTATGTTCCTTCTTAAATCAGACTTCCCTTTGCTGAGCAGCTAGAAAAAAAACAAACAAACACTAAAGCTCTAAAAGCCAAAATTTTCAGTGCTTTGCTTTGACAGAAAAAGAACAGAAAAATGAGCCTGAATGAGATGGCAGATATTTATGTGTGTGTGTTCTAGATCATACCCCGGATCACAAGAAACTATATCAAAGAAGGGTATATGGAGAAAACCGGACCAAAGGTGGGTTGAGATTACCTACTTGACAGTACAGAAGCAAGATTCTTCCAGAAGGAGATTATTTGATAATATTATGGTGTTTACTCATAACAGATTTATTAAGGGGCTGGGTCAGTAGTGACATTGTATTCATGCCTGTTGTATTATTTGGCATCGCGTTTTACTTTGTACTGAGAAGAAAACTGTGAAGAAGGGTCCTTCTTGAAGAGTAAGCAAGCTGGATTAGTAGGCAATGGAAATGCAAAGTACTGTTAGGCAACACTAAATGAGTTACTGTATCAGTTGCCTACTAATTACAGCTCTTGAACTGCAGCTACCTCTAGAACAGAAAATCACATGCCAGCTCCCCAATTTCCCTATTTTTCTAAGTTAGTAGCGCAGAAGTCACATCTCTTTACTGCAGCAAATTCTTCAGTGTTAAACCTATGGATTGGGTTGTTTGTTTATTTTTGTGGAAAAGTACTTGGACTGCTACTTATTGAAACATTGAGAGAGAGATTTCAGGCTCTGCTAAAGGAGCATAGGAAGACCTGAGATCTTGTTTGAATGCTGCTACTTCTTGCCTTGCTCCTCTGGATGAACTGTGAGTCAAAGTCCTATTGAAAAATTTAGTGATTAAATACTGAATTGATAGTGTTTTTTTTTTTTGCCTACCTCAGTGCTAGCCTCCCAGCACATCTTCCTGCAGGTACTTGTATAGAGAATACTCACAGCTACAAGCATGTTTTGGCTTGCTTTTTCTCCTGAGTCCTAAACTCACCTCAAACTGGAGTGAGTCCTGGAAGAGGACTCTCCAGCACACAGCAATGAATATCTCAGGGAATGGTTCCACGAGTGCATTTGATGGAATTTTTAAAGCACTTTTAAAAATAAATGCCCCTGCTGCAATGGTAGGGACGACACCCCAAACCAAAATCCTGAAGTTGTTTGCACGCTCTCCTCGTAATAGCCACTGGCTCATGGATCATTTTCTGCAGTGATTTTGATTGATCCATGTACTGTAGTTGGTTTTTTTTGTTTTTTTTTGTTTTTTTTTTTAACCTGATTAGATTGCTAGTAAAATGAATTTCTGTGCTTTATACAAAGGATTGCCACTAAATGCAAATCTCCAGTTGCACACGGCAGTGACTCACTAGTTGCCAGTTAAAAGGATGGGTTAAACTGAATTCAAACTCAGAGTCATTTAAGCAACTTTGGGATCTGCTCTAAATGGGAAAAATTTGTCTCTGGGACTTGGTCTTTAAAGAACTTCTACCATCTACTTGCAGCAGAAGGAGACCTTTAAGATGCGCTGGTTCAGCCTAGACTCTGAAGAGAGGAACCTGCTGTACTTTAAAAACCCACTGGTAAACAGGGTGTTCTTCACTATTCCACAAGTTCCTTTGTGGAGGTGGGTGGGGAGAAGGGGTCTGTTATAATCCAGCTCCCCAAGGAGTGTATAAAGCAAGGTAATCTCTAAAGCTGATCTGCTTTGTTGGGGGTATCTTTGAAACTGAGCTGTTTGGGAGCTCTGGCCCTCAGAGTGTCTGTAAGGAAGATCTAAGTCTTTTTAAAAAGTAGCTGCTACTGCTGTTAAGGTTTATAGCCTGTTTGTTTCCCAGCCAAGTTGTAGTCACACATGGAACCTTAGGCAAGATGTGTGATATTCCAGAGGGCAATGTCCTGTTTCCTACCTCTTACAAGAATATTCTACTATGCTCCTTCTGAACACTCAATCATCTCTGCAAGTATAGGCTCTTCTTGTTTCTGAGAATGCTCAAGAGTGTGAGAAGGCTCTAGGATGTTTTCTGGCTGTCACCAGTTCAGTGACCCTTCCACTCATCTCCAGCTCCTCCTGTTCCATGTCAAGGGATAGAATAATGTCTGCTAGAGCTGCATTGTCCACTGGCTAATGAATGTCTTCTGTTTCCTTCCTTCTAGGATGCATTTCCACAAGGCCAAGTTTTTATTGGAAGGAGAGTCGAGGGCTATGAAGTACGAGCTGGCTTGCCCCAGGGAATATCTGTAAAGAAGAGGAAATCAGGGATCACCATGGTCACGCCAATGAGAGAGTTTTTGTTTCTGTGTGAGAACGATAGGGAGCAGAGGGAGTGGATAGATGCCTTGAATGGAGTAATTGCCCAGCCCTTGTCTGGTTGAGGCTAACACTGAGTTCCAGTGAACTGCACTTCTTGGGCTCTGTTTGGCACTGGTCTGCATCCTTTTTGTTAGCAGGGATGGTGCTTAAGCCCATTCAGTGACTGTGCTACAAAGGGCTTCTTCCTTCAACAGCTACAGGCACAGGAAGAGTGGCAAAATAAATGAGTGAGGGGAATGCAGATATTTAGAAATTATCTGTGTCCCTTCTTTTGAACTGCGTTCACTCTTCCTTACGTTCTCTGCTTTTGAGCAGATGAGGCCTTCCCAAGCTGATGTAGGGATAAAGTAGCTATTGTTATACAGAAAAAGAAACAAAGTCAGTGTAGAAAGTTTGTCCACAGAGGACTGGCACGAATTTCCTTGAGGATTCCTGAAGAATGTACTTGACAGTGCAGCCATGACGTACATTCTGACAGTAAATGTGACCATCTGTTACATGTATGCATAGAACAAGTGACCAAGAGGCAAAGACATCACCACCTGCCAGGACAATGCAGCATGTCCTGCTGGATAGATGAAAGATAAAAAATACATGCTGGAATGACTGGATGTGTTTCTTGTGGGGAGGAGGGGGAGGTTGAGAACAGAGGCAGGCAACTATTATACCTGCTTGCATCTTCTGTCCAGCTAGGGACATGGTTGTTGTCCATGTAGTGGTTTTAATGTAATTTACAGTGTTATATTTTCATCACTGAAACTGTAAAAAAAGAAAATAAAAAAAATTGTAGGGGGTAGAAGGGACTTGTGGAGATCACATCCTCCAACCCTCTGATATACATTTGTATCATCTGTCCCATACTTCCTAAGCTTATCTTGTAAGGATGTTCTGGGAGACAGTGTCAAAAGCCTTGCTGAAGTCAAGGCAGGCAACATTTACTGCTTTCCCCTCATCTACCCAACCAGTCATGACGTCGCAGAAGGCTACCAGATCATTCAAGTATGGTTTTCCTTTGCTGCACCCATGTTGACTACTTCTGATAACCTTTTCTTTCTTCCACTTGCTTGGGCTTGGACATGACATCCAGAATTAGTTGGATGGAGGTGAGGCTGACTGCCCTTATTTGAGGATCTGAGAACTAAATCCCCAAAAGTCAAGAATTGTGAGGGATGTTCTTGTGGAAGCATTCTAATGACATAACCTTAGAGCCTTGCTTTCAACAGTTGCTGCTATTTTATTATTTTGGGAGTGCAAATGGGGAATATGTAGAAAACTTCTTTTTCCTCCAAAGCAGCCCCACCTACTACTCCAGTCAAGACATGAGTTCAGGATGAAGGTACACTGGTCTGTGTTGGCTTCTAAAAATGGGGGAATGGGTGAGGATTTATATTCATTGATACAGTGCACTGAGTATTTTCTTGCCTCTCAGCCAAGGCTGAGATTTGGTTCTACTGAACAGTTATTCAGATATTTAATTACTTTTTTCAGATTCTCTTAGTTGGCAAATCAAGAGGAAGTCTTGCAAACTTAAGTTTCTGATCAAGCTTCCACCTTTTGCTGACGCTTGCCAGCCAGTATGAGTTACCCTAAAAAGTTCTCTTCTACAGGAATGAGGAAGTACCAGTATGTGCATGGATTACTAAGATTAACTTCTACAGCAGCACAGAAAAAAAGTAAAAAGAAAAAAAAAAATTAGATCATCATTCTGCCTGTCTCTTATCATCTAACCTTGAGCAATCTGTGTCAGTACTTTTGTTTCCTGATACATTCCCATTAACTTAATCTCCCAGCTCACGTGCTGGTTCAGATCTAACAGTCTATGCCTGTATCCTCTGAAATCAATAGCAAAGCACTTTCGAGATGAGCTGAATAATTCAGGATGATCTCAGAAGAGCGCAGTCCATCCAGTAACCTCAGCTTCATGGATGGGGCTGCTTCTGTGGTGGTGCTTGCTCTGCCACTGCGTAAGCAACACTGATGTGACTTTTGTTACAAAATCAGGAAGTTCCTTGAGAAAATGAAACCCTGGAGCAACACAACAGCATCTTTTTTGTAGACTCAATACAAGTCAAGACCAGGTCACAGGGAGCTGGCTCCATGTGACAGTTCATTTCCACAGTTAACCCAAACTTGGACCAGTATTAAGCTCTCTGACAGACCTGGGGCCCCGTGGGAGCTCCTCGCCTCTGCCTTGGTGAGCTCAGTGCTGCAGGCTGGCTTGTGGGGCACAGCACCTCAGGGCTGCACAGCAGCTCCACCCAGCCTGTGGCTCCCTGCACCTCACACATGGCAACAGCACAAGGCCTGTGGGAAATGAAACCACACTATGGCTGCTGCTGTAGACTTTGTGTGGCTGCAGGCAGATGTGGAACTAAGCAGCAGCTGCTGCCTGAGCTATTTCATGGGCCCCATATGGATCATGGGCTGCACCCACAGCTTCTGCCAGTCCTGCATTACCAAGTACAGCCAACCGGGAGCTAGCCACTTTGGTGAACTTAATCCGCAGGGAGGTGGAGGAAGAAGAGTTAGAGGCCTAGAATGAACCCATGTCCTCTGGAGATGGTGCCCATCGCAGCTAGAGCTCTGTGGGGCAGGGCCCTGGGGAGAAGGTATGGGCAGAAGCAGACAGTGCTTCTTCCCACTGCACTTCAGCTACTGTTCTAAATGCCCTTCAGTGGGGCCACGGGACCAGGGCCATGGCTGGGACTGAGTTAACTTCACCTTCCATCCTGTCTTTTTTTTCTTTTTTTTTTTTTTCCCCCCCTGGATACTTTGTATTTCATGTGTTAATATTGGCATTGTTGTAATAGTGTTGTGTTTTGCTCACTTGGGCAGATAGGTTTAGCTGAAGCAGTGCGTGGAGTTCACTGGTGGTGTCTGCAAGTTGAGGATTACATCTCTTGAAAGAACTAATAGCAGAATGAGCTCAGCTGGCCTAAGATATAATAACTAGTTATCTTAGTGCTGGACAGGTGGGCCATCTGAACTCTAGGAAGTGCCTAAATCAGCAAGCTATCAGGTCATTTTAGAATGGGGAAGGGTGTGAATACTCAGAGAAGAGGTGGGGCTACCATGAGAGGATACTTAGAGTGCTCTAAACCTAAAATATCTGTAAATCTTTCCTTACTTGTTTTCTTCTTTCTCATCTCTCTGCTGTCCTCTTTCCACTGCTGTTCTTTTGCTCTTTTTATTCCTCCAGTTAAAATCTGTAATGAGCAAATGATGTAATCCCAATGCATTTTATCCTTTGGAGGAGGTTAGTCTCATCACATAGCCTTGAGCACTGAGCATCCTGGAGGGCAGTTGTTTGGTATTTCAGTCACCATCAGCTCTTTCCCTCTTCTTTTCACAAACCACTTCTGTGTTGCTATTTACTGTGTGAACGTTTCACGGAAGACTCCTGAAATGAAACATAACACCATTGTACAGTGCTACAGCTCCACCCAGCTGAACGGCACAAAATGGGACTGGTTCACTGTCTGCTTACTCTCAGACCTTGTTGGAAATGAGCAAAACCTGACTACTGACTTTCATTAACACTATGCACACATGTGTCCAACAAATCTTAGTCTTTGCAGTCATGGAAAGAGCTTAAACTCATAAATTCACCCAGTTAGTTGTATTTACCAGCCCAGTGTTTAACTGTCAATAATGTAACGGTTTTTATTATACCGCTGTTTAACCTTTGATGTGTTTTCTCTGAGGGTTATGCAGATAAGCGATTAAATGTGTCACTTTAAAGAAAGAACAGATACAAAACTTCTCCAAGCAACTGGAAACAACTGAAGAGGACATCAACATCTCAAGAAAGGATCTCAGTGAAACAAAGGTTCCTCTTGTACTAAATTACCTGCAATTTGTTTTTTCCCCTGTGATTCTACAGCCACCTGGAATCCCCTGACTGCCCAAAATCTCACTGCAGGCAATGCAGGACATTATCAAATGCATTTTATTCCTTTGAATACATCTGGGTGTCAAATGGTCAGTCAAAGAGCATGTGAGATGGGGCAGTAAATTCTTGTACTTCACTTGTCTTCTTTTCTAACATCTCTGTGTTTTCTGCCTCTCAGGAATGTACATCTCAGACCAAAAGCCGTATTACTGAAGATTTCAGTTGTACGAAAGACGAGAGAAATACACTGGTGTTCATCGAACGTGAGGGCAAAGCAGCTCAACAGAAGGCTGAGGAGAGTGTTCAGGAAGTGGACGACCTCACATATCAAAGCCCAAATTTAGAAAGGA
Organism: Perdix hodgsoniae; assembly: GCA_035772895.1. Classification (NCBI taxonomy): domain Eukaryota; kingdom Metazoa; phylum Chordata; class Aves; order Galliformes; family Phasianidae; genus Perdix; species Perdix hodgsoniae. The sequence continues at coordinate 6,429,903 of JAPSGF010000021.1, read as the reverse complement.
CTGGGAAGTGACGAAGTGGCAGAATGCGAGTAGAAACTCGGCACCTCTGGTTTCCCGACAGTAACTCGTGCTGGAGCGCGCAGGAGCAGCGTTTTACTACATTTTACTCAGAAATTAACAGACAGTTTGACTCCAGGGCAGCCCAGCGCGCGGTTTCCCCTCAGCGCGGGCGCGCGCAGCACCGCCGCTGCCGATCGCCTCAGGGTGGCGCGCAGCGCTCGGGCGCGGGAGGCGCTCGCGCAGGCGCGCTGCCGCACCTCAGCGGCTGTCCCTGCCCAGCCGCCGTAGGCCAGCCGCTGCGCGGGGAGGGGGGGGGGCGCGGCGCGGGGGGGTCGCGGCGTGAGGGGCGCGCAGGCCGCGGCGGCTCCGCTACCCCCGGCGAGCCCGATGTGAGCGCCCCGCCGCGGGGCCAGGCAGCGGGGCCATGAAGAAGGACGTGAGGATCCTGCTGGTGGGAGAACGTGAGTGCGGGAGGGGCCGGGCCGGGTGCGGGGCGGGGTGAGGCCGAGCGGCCGTCGGAGATCGGCGCGGTGCTTCGGCGCCGTGCGGGTCGCCCCCGCCTCGGGGCGCCGGGCCCGGCCGTGCGTGCTCGGAGCGCCGCCGCCTCACCTCGGCTCGGGCCGGGGCGGAGGGAGGCGGGCAGGCTGTGCCGTGCGGGGCGCCGGGGGCGCGGAAGTTTGCCTCGGAGTTGGCGTCTCCTCGGGCGGCCGCGGACAGGGAACGGGGTCCAGATGTTCGCCCCGCTGAGCCTCCTGGTGCCGGCCGGGCTTCGCTCCCTCGCTCGAGGAGTCTGGGAACCGGCAGCGCCGCTGGGGCGGATGCGCCGCGGGCGGCGGGACGGGCGCTGCGGGCCGGGGCTGGCGGAGGAGCCCGGCGTCTGCCGCCGCCTGGGGTGACCTTGGGTGCGCGCCGCAGTTACGGCTGGGCTCCGCTGCTCGGCGTGCCCCTGAAACTCCGGCCCTGCGCTCACGTGTAGGCGTCCGAATGAACGGCCGGGCTGCCGGAAGTGCAGCTCCGCGCTGAGGGAAGCGGTGCCGCCGTGGCCGCCTCTTGTCGGCTTGTAGAGCGCTCAGAAGTTCCTCGCGAGAAAAGAGAACCATGTAATTACCAAGTGCCATTAATAAAATTGCCTAATTACGCTAATTACGGTGTGACTGGTAAAACCTTCCTTAGAACGTGGTGTGCAGCTCCTGCAGTGCCCCGTGTGTGGGCTGGGCTGTCTGCCTACACTGCCCAGGGTGCTTCCAGCACTTCTTTGGGTTGGAGTCCTTGTGGAGATAAGGCTGTAAGGTTAGCTCATGAAGTTTGTCTGCTTTTACAAAGCTTGGTTTATTCCAAAGCGTTCAGAGCACAAGGCTGAATTCCTTCTCAAGATGCTTATGTGAAATCTACCTTTACTTTCTTCGGCAATGAGCTGAGAGTGTAAATTTTAGATTTATATTGGACAAACTGCAAGCTGACTCGCAGAGTGTGCTGTTTAAAGTCAGACTGAGCCTTTGCTTGGTTTAAAATTAGTTGAGTTCTGTTTATGGCAAACGTGTATCAGTTTTGTGTGTACATAGATAATTTAGTGAAAAGTAGGGAGGAAAAAAGTGTGCAAAATCATTTGAATTAAGAATCTGTGGAATGCGTCAGTTTTCCTATTAATATTGCTTAGTAATGTTACTAGTGCTGTTTTGTATGCATGTCTTTTATGTATACTTATTTGCCTGAAACAAGTCAGTCCAGGCCATGCTGTACCTGCCAGATGATGGATGCAGTCTGGCAGATTCAGTCTCTGAAATATCGTGGCAAGACTTTCTGTTGTAAGCCTGTCCCAAAACACAGTTTTCTCACCCCTAGTGGTTGTCTTTTCAGATATAAGGTTGGTTTGCTCCTAGTTACCCTAGTGTGAGCATCAGTTTTTAGTAGCCCATGCTTTTCAGAATGTATCTAACGTTTTGCTTCTGTACAGCATGTACTAAAAGCCTTCCACATGTGAGGGAAAAGAAGACCAGCTAATCATTACAAAGTTCTGTTTTCCTCAGCTGATGTTGTTTAGGCTGATACTTCTAAGACTATAAACAGAATGGGAAAAATGGGTGGCTGACCCGGATTTGAGCAAAATAAACCAAATCTCTACTCTTAAACCTATGGTTCTTCACAGAAACAACACTTCACATCTATCAGAAGTTTGTACTCAGAGTGTCTTTCCTAACACGTGGTCCATAGCATTCTATTTTCAGTGGCATTAAATTAAGTAAATGAATCTGATTTTTGCAGAGCTGAGATGCTTTACTTCATTTCAAACAGAAAGTGGCTTGGTTGGGTGCAGAATATGCTCCAGTATGTTCTGTAGTTATCTAATAACTTCATTTGCTTATCAGAAAGGTATTTATCTGAGGAAACATGGGAGCTTTTAAAGCCCTTCTCGTTCTGTCAGGATGAAGCTTAAGGTGTGGCTTGTGCAGGAGGACACCTGGTAGTGTAAGTTCATGTTTTCACTTGTATGAGCATCTGTGATGAAAACACAACCATCGTACTGTTCAGAACTCTTCGTCTTTGTGCTCTGCAGTTAATACCACAGAGAGAGATTTGTCTGTTCTCAGGAAGGCAAAGTCTCCCTACAAACAGTAACCTTTTCTTTGCTTTTCATACTTTTGCAATATCTGCTCTTTAAGATACCATGAAGAAGAGAAGCTTTTATTTCTCTGTGTCAGAAGGCCCTTTGTTGTTACTGTAGCAGAAATAGGTTTGGATAAGTTGATTTTACTTTGACTGGATCATCAGTTCTGCAGTACTACTTTCTGCATGGAAACAGATTACTCTTAGAATTTAATTTCCTCTTCTTTGTCTCAGAATTATATACAATTAAATAGGCAAGTGGAAATGCAGTGATGACAGCAAAATAACTTGTGTCACTAGGTGAGATTTTTTGATAGGAACACTGTTTTTTTTGTTTTTTGTTTTGTTTTATCTTTAAATATTCTGTCTTAAGGTTAAAACCTGCTAATTCTGTTGGGTAAGATGGAACAGGATTTGATTCCCACCTGGATGAAATGTAGAATTGTGACATAGAATCAAATGCCTTACCACTGAAGAATTCTGAGAAGGCTACTGCTATCAACTTTAAATATGGTTAAATAGCAGATAAAGAGCCTTTAACGTGATTGGTTAGAAAGTATTTTTAAAATACTTCTTTTTCAGGTGGGATGGAACTATTAAGTGTAACATAACCAAATTAACTAATCTCTGTTTTTAATTCTTTTGTAGCCAGAGTTGGGAAGACATCGCTAATTATGTCTCTTGTCAGTGAAGAATTTCCAGAAGAGGTAGAGCATCCTTCTTTGTTTTCTTCATAATATTTCTACTTTTTCAGAGAGCAAGATAACGGCTCTGCTTTAAAACAATGCTCTCTGTACAACAAAAAAGTCTGAAACTTCAGTAGCAGCTTCTGAAAAGTGATCTAGGTTGGTTTAAATGCATTTCTTTGTGATGATTAGGAAATTAAATTTGATCTAAGTTGCTGTCTTGTTTTTCAAATGCCCAGTTTGGCCATAACTTGTGGCATGTGCTGGTTTGGTTTGTTGTATTTAAAGAGAAGAATAAGTGAATAGGAGACTGAATGAGAATGAGGAAGTAAAAAGTTGGTGTATCACTTACATTTAGCCATTTTTTTTGTAACTACACAATGTGTTGCATTTACTTCCATTTTCGAAGAATGTTTTCCCAGTTTTGGTAGAGTGCAAAAAAACAAACAAAAAAAAACCCAGAAAACTTCCTTCCAAAATGAAAGTAAAATCACTTCTAGATTTTATTACTTCAAAAAAATCAGCACGTAATTCTCTTTATACCACGAAGAGAACTGCAACTGCTATGAATAGTTGAGCTTTTTACATATAAACTTGAATGTTTATTTCTTCTGATCACAAGTCTTAAAATAGACATCATGTGCTGTTCTTTGAAACTATGCAGTGTGTTTAATGCAACTTATTACGTTACCACAATTCATGAGTCAAGATCAGATTGTTTACATAGTTGAATGTAGTTCCCAAGCTTGCAGGTAAAAAAGATCTTTAGTTTCTGGTTGTTCTTAAAATGTTTGGGAGCCATTCTTTGACAGGCTGTTTGTAATTGTGTTATAGCCCTCCATTCTCTTCTCAATTTTCTTCTATATAGTTTAATTATGTTTTTCTGTTGAGAGAAAAGTATCGCTTACATAAAACACAACATCTGCCTTATTCAGTAAGTAGACCATAAAGGAGCAAGGAAGTAGCACTGGGTTTCAAACATCACAGAAATTCATGTTCTTGAACTACAAATAGACTCTTAGAGTTAGTAATCTTAACTTTTCAGTGATTATTTTTTAAAGGCTTTTTCTTGCTGTTTCTTTACAACCCAAGGTTCCACCACGTGCTGAAGAAATCACCATTCCAGCTGATGTCACCCCTGAAAGAGTGCCAACCCACATAGTGGATTATTCGGGTAAAAACCATGCGATGCAGTTAGTGTTGGTATGGAGTTGTTTATTGACCTCAGTGGCCTTTCAGCAGTCATACTGCTATGGGACCAGATTTAAGTGTAGGAAAAGACAAGATTAAAATAGCAACTCATGAGGTAAAGCTACATCAGATGATGATGTCTTGCCCTGCTTTCTCTCAGTGAAAATATTCATTTGCTCCACAATAAATTAATGTGTTGTATGTTGTGGTAGAAGTAGCACAGATGATGCTGTTGATGAACGTAGGGGATGCAAACTGTCTCATTCCAGAGAGATCCTGTCTTCAAATGTCTGGATTCCTCTTTAAAGTATCTGCTGAGAAGCTTCTTGTGTGACAGGCCATTTCTGCCTCATGAGTTAGTGGATCTTTTTCATTATTGTTATGGTAGAATCAATTCTTAGTGCATTTTATAAAAAGCCATTTAAATAACAGGACTGTCTTATGAGCATTGTGAAATATCTTAGTTTCTTAATATTTTCAGTTTTCTTGGCAAAACTTATTAGTATTAATGATCATCTCATTCTGTTGAATTGCAGAAGCAGAACAAAATGATGAACAACTTTATCATGAAATCTCACAGGTGAGTATATTTTAATGTTTAGTAGAAAGTCTGCTTTCAGATAAATGTTTTTCATTTAATTTTTCTACTGTTAGAAAAATTCTCTTGCTATTTCTTGGGATTTCATTTATTATTGTTTGGAGCTCCAAGCTGTAGTAGCCTTTGCTCCAAGTGAGAAGAGTGGGTATGGCTGCTGTTTTGGTGAACTGAACTTAAGCTTTGTACTTCCAAGTGACGGGTAAACTGAAATAGCTCTTAATCAGAAGTCCAAGGAATTCACAAGTTGTCTTTTTTTTTCTTTTGTTTCCTTTACTTTAAAAGTTTTCAACTGTTGTTTGGGCCATAAATTCCTTAAGTGAGTCAGAGATACAGTTTTTGACTAATGTTGGAAGTGCTCTTTGTCATGTTCTTAATCTTTGTTTCTCCAAAAATTCTTAACAGGGAATTTCCATATATTTTCTTTTTTTCATTTTAGGCGAATGTCATTTGTATAGTATATGCTGTTAACAACAAGAATTCCATTGATAAGGTATGCTAACGCATTCTATCTAATTATTGGTCAATGTGAGTGCTAATTTTTAGGCATGGTGAAAATTGTGTTAGGCATTTAAAATGCATAAGATGGTGTTTGAGGTCAGGTTGTTAATAAAATATACTTGTCCATTTGTTTGCTTCTGGCCCATTTAGGAATGTGGGTTTTCAGTCCTTCCAGTGATCTTAAAAGTTGCTCATTAAGCAACTCTATTTTTTTTTTTTTTTTGTGGGTAAATATGTGACTTCTTGGAAAGAAGTAGCATTTATAGTCAAGTTTGTGCACAGCTCAGTCTGATGAAATTTACAACTGTATTTTTTTGTGTTTTTCTTTTTTTAATCCCACTTCAGGTAACAAGTCGATGGATTCCTCTCATCAATGAAAGGACAGATAAAGATAGCAGGTGCATAAATAAAGATAAGGAGTGTGAATTAGGCTTCACATCGATGGGTATCAGTGGACAGTGTTGAGGATGTTAATTAAGAAAATCAAATTCTAGACTTAAAAGTTGATGTAAGAAGTTCAAGCAACAAGGGATTTGAAATATGTAGGTCTGTTGTACATTTCAGCAAAGCTATTTATTTTGAATTGCATTGGCAGCTTTTACCAGGTGTGTCTGTTTGCAATAATGTAACTCGTTTTGACTGCATGGTCTGTAAATGTTTTCTACTGATGCTGTTTTTTATAATAGTAAAACGGCTTGTGTTTAACAGTGTGGGGTTTTTTTTTGAAGTAACAACAATCAGTACATTTCTGTTTGATTGTATTTCAGATTAATTTACTGCTGTCATCTCATTTTGGCTACTGGCTATCAGTGCTACTTAGTTACGTCATGAAAGTAATATAACGGCTTCTGGTGGGAGGTAGAATGTTAAATCAAGATAAATATTTCTGTCTGTTTTTAAAGCTCTTAATCTGTTGTTTTTTTTCTTTTTCTTTTCAGGCTGCCTCTAATATTAGTTGGAAACAAGTCTGATCTAGTGGAGTACAGCAGTATGGAAACTATTCTTCCTATTATGAATCAATATACAGAGATAGAAACATGTGTAGAGGTATGTAATCCTATATGATAGAATGAGTACCAAAAAATACCTCCTTGCCAAACATACATGGCAGCATTTTATAGAAATAGTGATTTTTTTTGTTGTTGTTCAAAATAAATACTTACTTCAAATAGAATAATTATTCTCACAGTGAGTTTGTATGCTTTTTTTTTTTTGAGAAAATGATTGTGCTTTTGAGTAATTAAATGTTTTTGGCAAAATGCTCTAATATTTAGAGCCTCTTCAAATCTTTTCCTTAAGAAAGTGTTTTAAAAATAGCGTTAAGCCAGCAACGTATTTGCAAAGTATTAAAATGGAATGGAGATCTTAGGATAGATCTTAGGTTTTTTTTATATATTAAGTGGATACAACTTTTTTTTTACTGATATGACATGTTCATTATTAATTACTGAACATATTCAGGGGCTGGGTGATGGTTTTTGAAAACTGCAGTGTACCAACAAGAGGAGGCCAGAACTTTAAAAGCTTGATTCTTACGTAGGCTTCAACCTAGACCACATAGTCAAAAACTATCAAATAAATCTTAAGAATTTCTCTTTCAGTGTTCAGCTAAAAACTTGAAGAATATATCTGAACTATTCTATTATGCACAGAAAGCTGTTCTGCATCCTACAGGTCCTCTTTATTGCCCAGAGGAGAAAGAGGTATTTATACATAATTTTAAAAATAAGTAATGGAGGGGAAAAAAGTTTTCAGTTAATTTTGAAATTTTTTGCTTTCTCTTCTCTTTCTCTTGCTTGTCCTCTCCCAAACATCAGATGTTGCACTCCAGAACCCAGTTACTGCTTTGTGTTGTGTTAATTCCATCTTTCTTCTTTTTTTAAAACAAAGAGGACAGGTTTTTGTTTTCCATCTGAGCTGATCAGTAAAATGGTTTGTAGGATAAGTTTTTGGCTTTAAGTCAAAAGTAATGGTGAAAAAAATCACGCATTCAGTTTGTTTCTCCTTTGGACCTTTGTTACACAATAATTCCATTTGTTTCAGGGAATGTGCTCCAGTCTTACCCTGATTTAAGGGAAGGAAGGTCTCTGAGCATCTTGTGAGGCTTTGGCAAAAGGGATCAAAAACAAGGGATGTGGCTGTTTGAAAATACTGTAGGTAGTTAGCATATTATGGAGCAGTATGGCTGTTTTTTTTTTTAACACATTAACTTCATGATCAATTATAATAATAATATAATAAACAAACTACAAATTTAATCCCCACCCACTTGCATTACTAGGCAGTAGGAAAGTTGTCTCAGTCATAAATTCTTTGTTGAGGATGAGAGAATAACTCACTTTTGATTTCTTCCATCAGAATCATCTGTATGTGTTAGCAGTGTGACAAAATTGTTGTGCTGACATAATTTTGGTTTTTGAAAACCAATCTCTATGCAATATCTGTGACCTCTATGAAGAGAAGAGTCCATCATCACACTAGTTGCTGGGAGAGAATTACCACTGTCTGTTTTCCTTCACATGGAAGGTATCCCAGCGGTATTTTTGTCATAGTTAGTGGTAGTCCATATGAGCAATGCTTTGCCTGGTAGATTAATAAACTCTGAAGATCTACAGTGTTTCTTGTCTGAAGCTTTCTGAAGTCTTAGTTGAAATGATGAATATAGATCTTTTGCTTAATTAGAAAGAATAGGCTGTAGTTCTAGAGCTGTTTGTTTTTGCAGGGCACTGGGATAGCCAGGCCCTTCTATACACACACACACACACACAAAAAAAGTGGATTTTTTTCTTTTTGGGGGAAAAAAAAAAATCCACCATTTTTAAAGCTTTCTGTAGCAACATATCTGAACTTTTTTGTATCTTTAAATTAACTGTTGCCACCTTCAGCTTGAATAATTGAATTTAAAGACATTTATTGTGCAATGACTGCTTTAAATTTTTGCATATTAATTTTTTAGGTCACAGTTTTGTTTCCTCTTATTTTTGTGCTTGTGCGTGAATGTCTTATTGAGAAAAAAAAAATGTAGAATGAAGGCTAGTATTTATTTTAATGTATTTGAGCTGCCTGGTGTCATTCAGTGTACTTTTTATATACTGAACTTTGTTTTATCCCTTAGATGAAACCTGCCTGTATTAAAGCACTCACTCGCATTTTCAGAATTTCTGATCAGGATAACGACGGTACTCTCAATGATGCGGAGCTCAACTTCTTTCAGGTGACTGTTTTGCTTCTCTTTTCACTGTGTTTAATGATTGAACTCTGATAATGCTAGAAAAGGAAATATTTTTCAGGAAACAGTAGTAAAGTGAACCACAACAAAATCAAACCTGAAAATTAGGAGTCTCTGGTCTGGCATAAAAGAGCATATTTATGAAAATTGAAATAGTCTTGATTTTATTTCTAACCATAGTTCAAGCTTTAGTTCTATAGCAAAATGCAAAAAAAAACCAAAAAAAAAAAAACCCCCCCCAAAAAACAAAACCAACCCACTACTATTTAAATGTGCTTGTATTTAAAAACAAAATGTAAAGTGCTTCTTTTCCTTTATTTTCACTAATTGGGTTGCCTTGTACTAGATAATCAGAACTTGTAAAGCTGCATTTTACACTGGACATGATGTTTGACTGGCTTAGTAGCTACGGTCCTAACATGTTCTTTTGGTTTTTGTTAGAGAATTTGTTTTAATACACCATTGGCTCCCCAAGCTTTGGAAGATGTAAAGAATGTAGTTAGGAAAAACGTAAGCGATGGAGTTGCTGATAATGGATTAACCTTAAAAGGTAGGCAAGCCTTATTTAGCTCTGGGCAAGTGTCTTCTGGTAAAGTTGATAGTCATCTAATGTAAAAATAAAAACAAAAAAACAAAACAAAACACAAAAAAACAAGCAAGCCTTTGGGAATATAATCTTTGATTCTTTTAAAAAAGGGCTGAGAGTGGTCTCAGTATGATATCAAAAAGTTATTAAACTCTGGAATGATGGACGTGAATAAAACTATGGTTTCTTCTTGTTTGGATTCTGACCTTGTGTAACTCCAGCGTAACTACAGTGATTCAAAGGAGATATTCTCCTAGATAATTTTGCAGCTTTTCTCCAGGCTTACTGGTTGCAGTGCTTGTCAGCAAGATGTGGTTTCTGTCAGAATTTTAAACACTCTGTTTTACAGATTTGCTCAGAGCATATGGCAGAAATGAAAGGAGAAAAAATGTTTTCTGAGCATCGTTTTGTCCCCTTTGCTTGTGGAGCTTACGTGTGATAGAACTAGTGAGAAATTGTAAAGACAGGGATTCCTAAGGCATAGCCTTACTAAGCAGTGAAATCTCAGTGTTGGTTAAGCTCTGGGAAGTGCAAAGCCTAAATCCTACACTTTGTGTGTGTGTGTGTGTGTGTGTGTGTGTGTGTGTGTGTGTGTGTGTGT
>JAPSGF010000021.1:6251909-6419900 GCA_035772895.1 Perdix hodgsoniae | reverse complement strand
TGTGTGTGTGTGTGTGTGTGTGTGTGTGTGTGTGTGTGTGTGTGTGTAGGAAAATTAAAGACACTCTTCCACGAGCTCTCCAAGCTTCCTACTAAGTGTGTTACTGTTTTGAACTATTGAAAATAGCGTGTTTTTATACAGCTAAGTTATTTGAAAATGCTGGTACTGAAAGGGCAAGCAGCAACAGGAAACAAAGTGTATTATTTAAAGTAAAAAGTTGTTTGAAAAATACTTTTGCAAATACTGTGATTTGAGCCCACACTCTGTAACAGATCATTACGTAAGATTACACGTTTGGTTTAAAGTCAAATGTGTATTCCTTGTTTTCAGTCTGTTACTGTAAAACTACCTAGAGCAGATGAAGCACCTTAAGATTTTTGTCATTTGATTTTAGGTTTTCTTTTTCTACACACACTTTTCATTCAGCGAGGAAGACATGAAACAACATGGACTGTTCTGCGTCGCTTTGGGTATGATGATGACTTAGAGCTTACACCAGAGTACTTGTTTCCTCTGTAAGTATCGCCTATTTGAGCTTTCTTTAGCAAATCTTTCTTATGCTCATTTAATTTATGCTGCTTTGTGAGTTGTAGTGTGTTTGTTTGAAGTTTATTGTTATATTAATGATCTTTTAATCAGTATATTAATCAATAATGATTAATTACTTTGACCTATCAGATAAAATCTGTGTATGAAAGTTATGGAGGAAGAGCTTCTGTCTTAGAGTGCCAAATTGAGTACGGCCATCTCTTTACTTAACAGCAGCCTCCTCTGTATTCAACGCTGACTGAATATAGTGTAATATAAGTACAGCCACTTGTACCTATAGCATTCCTAAAAAAAAAGTATGGACCTTTGATCTCTTTGGAGATTATGAAAAGTGAATGCAAAGGTCAAATGCCAAATGCTGCAATTGTGAAATTTGTTGTTTTGAATTACAGCATTCTGTATTATGCAGACATACTTAACACTTCTTGCTTTTCTTTTTGGTAAATAGGCTAAAAATTCCTCCAGACTGCACAACAGAATTAAATCATCATGCATACTTGTTTCTTCAAAGCATTTTTGATAAGCATGATTTGGTAAGCTTCTAATTTGAGTGTGTATATACTTACTTTGCTGGCATTTTTGGTAACAGAAAGCATGTTTTTGTTGTTTAATTCAAAAGCTGTCTATGGGTTAAGCCATGTAGTAGAAACTGGTGGTACAACCATTACCCTCAACTCAAATAACAGACTAAAGTTGTGCTTTGTTTTGTTTTTTAACTTCCTCATATATTTAGTCTTGTTTTAAATAATAATAAAAAATAAACCAGACATCGAGAGAGAAAAAGCTCTGTTGTTTTTGGATTTTTTTTTGGTCGACTGTTTATTGCACTTTGCTATTGTAGAGCAAAAATGTGTCACTTCAGAATAGGTGTGAATTAAGTATTTATTTCTGATATCATGCTCTTGTTTTCAGGATAGAGATTGTGCTTTGTCTACTGATGAACTGAAAGATTTGTTCAAAGTCTTTCCTTATATGCCTTGGGGGCCTGATGTTAACAACACTGTTTGTACAAATGAAAGGGGATGGATTACCTACCAGGGGTTTCTCTCTCAGTGGACGTAAGTGTCCTCCATTGCATTTTGGTGGTTGAGAACTTTGAGTATAAGATTGTTTCATTACTTGATAGAATTGTTTTTGTGGAATCTATAGATTTTGAAATTCCTTTTTGTCCCCTCTGCTAGACTGACCACATACTTAGATGTACAGCGTTGCCTGGAGTACCTGGGCTATTTAGGCTACTCCATACTTGCAGAACAAGAATCTCAAGCATCAGCAATTACAGGTAATTAAAAAGAAATAGATTCATTTCAATTTAGGAATTTGAACTTAAGAAATCTGCTCAAGAATAAATTTCTTAAATAAGTATCCTGTCTTCTTCCACTCTTAATTTCTCCTAAAGTCAAACTCTTTATTTAATATTTTTGAGAGAATATTTTGTGTGCATTGTGATGTAAATGGACAATTAGTTCATGTGTTTATACATACATTAATATGCATCTTTTGAAAAATATTTATTTTCCAAAAGTAACAAGAGATAAAAAGATAGATCTCCAGAAAAAACAGACTCAGAGAAATGTCTTCCGATGCAATGTTGTTGGAATGAAAGGCTGTGGGAAAAGTGGGGTTCTTCAGGCTCTTCTTGGAAGAAATCTAATGGTAAGGAAGCTCGTGCTTATACTCATATGCAAATGTTTTTGAGTTTATTTTAGACGGCAAAATTCAGTCAACATTAGAATTGTACTCATTGCTACTGAATTTGGAGATTGAATTCTTATTTTTGTTAAGAGTAGCAAATATATGAATGGATATTGCATATTTACTTGTAGATCTTGGATTACAGCTATGCATGTACTTGCAAAAATAAACCACAGGTGATCATAATATTAATAAATGGAGTAAAACGGCTGTTCAAATCTACTTGGAAGGTGAAAGTTGCTGTGATCTAACATGAAATTATGCATTTTTAGAGACAAAGGCAAATACGTGCCGAACATAAATCTTACTACGCCATAAACACAGTCTATGTGTATGGACAAGAAAAGTACTTGCTGGTAAGATTGCTTCTTTATTGCACACGAGTTAACCTTAAAATTCAGTGAACTGTTAAAAAGCCTTCTGCAGACAAATAGAAGCAATTTCTGTCTTAATGTCTCTTCTTCCTAAGTGTCAGCGCTTCATTAAGCCATCCTACCTGTTTAGAAAGTACAGATCTGGGTTGGTTGATTAGAATGGCCATAGTTGATCTTCAGTGGCTGAAATACTTTCTTTAATGGCTTACTCCACTATAATTTTCCTTTATGATATAAAATCTTTCATTGATTTCCAAGCTCCTAGTCTTCTGCTCCATGATTTTCCTCTATAGGATGTATGCCTTTCTTGTGTATGTGTTTAGAGGTAAATGTAACTTTTCCTGTTGAGACTGTGATCACCTGCAGATGTTAACAGTTCACATATGTTGGCTGTGTTGGTTAATATTTCTTAATTGTTTTTCATTAATTCTGCCTATTGTCAGTCCATTAGTTCTACGGATACGTAACAAGGAGTTGTAACAAGAAAAATAAAGTTATGAAATTCCTTTAAGTACATAATAACAAAGCTTTTCTCCCTTTTCCACGGTCTGTTTTTCCAGCTACACGATGTCAGTGACTCAGAATTTTTGACTGATGCTGAGACCATATGTGATGTTGTCTGCCTGGTATATGATGTCAGTAACCCTAAGTCCTTTGAGTACTGTGTCAGGATCTTTAAGGTTTGTGTATTGTTTTGACTTATATGTAAAAGAAAAAATATATAAATATATATATATACGTATATATGTGTGTGTGTATATATACATATATATGCACTTTGTCAGTGTGTGTGCCACACACACAGATATATAAACTATCAATTACTGACCCAGACATCAAGTTCCAGTATGTAAAATTCCTTTTATTTATGAGTACTGGTTATATATGGCTGATGCCCTAAAAGTGCCATTTTACAATTCATATAAAAGTAAGATCTATGTAAAATATTCTGCTTCTAGAAGTGCCTGACTTCCGTGCAGTGCATATATATTATGTTACAAGCAGTAACACTTAGGCTTTTCCAAATTGTACATATCCTATAGTGTCTCTTTCACTTTTTCTTTAAATTTACAGCAACACTTCATGGATAGCAGAATACCATGCTTAGTGGTAGCTGCGAAGTCTGACTTGCATGAAGTTAGACAGGAATATAGTATTTCTCCTGCTGAATTCTGCAAAAAACACAAAATGCCTCCACCTCAAGCCTTTACCTGTAATACTGTTGATATGCCCAGTAAGGATATCTTTGTTAAACTGACAACTATGGCAATGTATCCGTAAGTACTCGAACCATTGTGTTTTTCATACTGCATGAGTCACACACTGTAGCACTGCATGCCACTGTTAACCATGAGGATGGAACTGCCTCACTGAGGTTTAGCAACAGAGAGAGACAGAAGTGACTTGTGTTTACCTTCCAATGATTTCAGATGGAGAAAGTTGGTATCAATCCAGCAGATGAAACAGTGTCAGCTATTGTGTAAATCTTTTAAAGACTGCACTAATTCATTCAGCTTGTGTTACTTTTTATGTATATCTGTTCAATTAATGAGTAGAGTTCTGTTGTGAAGGCATCACTTCGTATCTCACTATTCATATATTGATATTTTTAAGATAATTGTATACAAGTTGTACTGTCACTTTTGCAAATAGTTCAACTTCACAGTTGATTACAATTAATGACACTCTAAACAATAACAGTTTTCCCCAAAGCAGTGTTTCAAGCTTTTTGTTTTGAGGGTGCTTATTGTTTGTTTAATGAATCAGACAGATCTTAAATATTTCTTTTTTAATAAAACTTGTGTGAATACCTGTTAGGTTTCAGATACTATATTTTTAAGCTTGCATTCCTTTTCATGGCATATCTCACTGTTGCTAAGCTTAGTTTGCATCTCTTTTTTTTTGGTGGGTGGAACTTTTAATACAGTGATGAGCTAAATATTACAGCAGATGGAGTCTAGTATGACAGCTGACATTTGCTTTAAAGTAAATAGAACTAATGTCACTTTCACCCAAAATCTAGGATTTTTTTAAGTTTCATATTTGAAACCGAATCTAATTAGATTTACAAAGTTTTTAGTTTTTCTTCTCTTATTTTGTTATGCTGGAGTACTGGAAACCACAAAAAGTGTAGCACTGACCAAATGTATCAATATTCCTGCTTCTCCCTTAGTTCTCAAGCATGTGTGTTTGTTAGGGTGGGAAAAGTAGAGGTTACTGTCACTCTGTAAAGTGTGCATTCAAACTGATAGAAAATGTGGCTTACTTTCCTTTGAAAAAGGGGTGTTATCTATTGCTGTGCAGAGGTACTCAGCCTTTAGATGTTTTCCTTACAAATGTAAATAAATTCAGCAAATGTTTTCATGCATATTTGTGCTTTCTACTAAGAGCTATGTATGGTGGCAATGCTAAAATATACAAGATGTAGAACATCTAGCCCTAAAATTCTGCACAGCTGTAGTGTTACCCTTGCTTCCCCAGTGTATTTTTTTTTCTCCTCTCCTTACTCATTCAAATGTACCTTTTATTCCTAAATCTCCCTTGGTTGTGGCACAGTCCTAATGTGCACCTGATTATGTGAGCAAGATTTCAACTCCTGTCCTTCTGTGTGTTTTCGCAGCCATGCCCGGTTACGCTGTTTGTGCGCCTGCAACAGGTGTACATTTTGCATCTGTCAGAACTTCCTCAACTCAGACTTGCTGCAATCTGTAAAGAACAAACTCTTCACTGCAGTTCTTAACAGGTCCTTAACTTTATTTATTAGGTACCAGGTGTGCTCTTAAAATAAAAGGTTTTTCTTTCTTTCTTTTTTTTTTAAAGCAGTTGGTAATCTTCTGTACTACAGATTTCTCACTCCATATCCACTGAATAGGCAGGTGCTATTTTAGCAATTGTCATAAAATTGTCAAGCTTTGATCTGTTTAACTTAAGGGTGCTTTTGGTTCTTTTGATCTCAGTCCATTGATTTCTATGAAACATTACCAACCTGGTGGTCAAGTCAGACACTCTGATTACAAAAATGCAGTGGAGGAATTGGAGCTGTTTTTCAGGGAGCTACTAATGGACAACAAGTAATGCATATACATCTAATGTGTCTCAGATGAGGCTTTATAGGTTTGTTTAGTATTGATCTGAGTTAGTGCCTCCTATCAATTATAAAACTACTTTCATTTAGATAGTAGTGTAGGAAAAGGCACAGCTTGACTGTAGCAGCACTGTATAACATATGACATGTTTATAATTGCTAATTTGCTAATTTGGGAGCTGATAGAATTTCTGTGTGTATGTTATGTCTGGTTTACATAGAGTGGGTAAGTTATGTAAAAATCTGGAGCTTTGAACATCCAATTCCTCTGAATAAAATGCAATATGTAAGAAATGGCAAACAGTTAACCATTTCCATTTGCAGATATTTTGGAAAAAGCAATGGGTAAAAAGAACTGGTTTTCAGCATTGAAAACAGTGCTATATCTTGTTTTGCGTGTACTGCACACTTATAAAACACCTTGCTTCTGACACGTGGCTTACTAACAGCTCAGCACTTGTCACCTTGACCCAGCAAATGGGAGTTCAAACCAAACAATTTTTGTGTTAGCTGGAGTCACAGATTGTGATAAACATGTTTATGTGAAGACCTTGCTTAAAACATGCTGATGTTTTCTCAGTAGGCCTGGTCCATATCACTTCTCAATACTGGTTTTAGGTGTAGATGCTCCAAATAAAAGTGGGTGTTTCCTTTTGAATGCAAATTACATGTACATAGTAGGCCTTAACAGTGTGCCCATTTACAGTACTGAGTACCTTTGTGAAATACTGCTTTATTTTGAGATACGTGTTGTAACCACAGAGGGAGAATTTAGAGAAGAGGAAAAATTCCATTAGCTCAGGAAAATATGATGAATATAAGTGAAACTCTTCATACTGCATCTCTACAGCTTAGGGTACAGCTCTACCCTTAGACAAAAATCCCTTGCAAAATAAATCTCTTGGCAAATTATCAGTCTACTAGTAGGAAATCCTAAGTCCTCATAATGGAGGCTGAAGCTACCTCTGTGTTTCATCCTTGTCTTTCTGAACGGTTATGGATTGCTACATTAACTACTGTGGCATGTTTCTCTCTTGTGTGGGCCTGTGCTTGTTTGTGTTGTTTTGTCTTTTTGAGCTCTACATTAGGCATTATACTTTGTTCCTCTGAGGCCTGGAGGCACTGAAACTTTTGTTTGAGAAGCCCTGGGATGCTGTTTTTCACTTTGTCACTAAATAGTATGGAATAAATATATGAATTTACCACCAGCTAGAAGTCTGTAATTCAAGGTGAAGAGAATTCCTCACTGCTTTCTATACTGATCCTACAGAAAGGAGGATTATTTCCCAGAATCTTTGTCTACAGTCATTGTGTTAGTTGCTGAGGTTTGTTTTCCACCAGGCTAATGTCTTTTGTCTTTTCTACTTGCTTCCTAGTTACCTGATCAGGATTTCTCTCTTATGGAGGACATTGTGACAGGTTATTCACCACTCACTATGTGAACAACTGTATGTATAGGAAAGAATGCAGGAGCTGAGATAGGTGTAGACAACAAGGAATGACCTCTAACTGTAAACTTGGGAGGGTTAAGGTAGTTTTCTTCTTTAGAAACATTAGCTTTTTAGAAGTATTTTAATGATTATTCACTAGAGAAAGCATTTGAATAAAGCAGGATTATCTGATGTAGCTAATTTATATGACTTCTTAAACTTTGCTCTTACAAATGCTTACCATTAGGTCAGGAAATTCAGCAAAGGTTAGGTGAAAAATGGGCAAAAGAGGCTCCTCAAAAGTTATTCTGACCTCCTCCTATTCTGAGGCTGTAGATAGTAGAAGTAGGTAATGTGAAACCTTCACAATTAGACTCCTTCCTGTATTGTTGCTAAGTAGTGCTTAAACACTGTTCCCAAGGCAAAAGTATAATAGTACATTAGAACATTCCCAGTTAGAGGAAGAATGAATGCAGCTGAAAAAGCTATCCATGCCTACCTTTAGTTTCTCTAAACTTCCAAGATTCCCCTGAGGCTTTATAGGCAAGTTGGTCAAATGTGGATGTTCAGTTTGGAGATGCTTGCTCTGCTGAAACAGGATTGTTGGTTTGAACTACCCAGGATCACACTTCATTGGTTCTTTGAGGAAGAAAGCACTGCATTCAGAGTGCTGTACATGTGTGCATGAGACTTGTGACTGCTGTAGTATTTTTGTATTATTAATTTGTTCTTTCTTCTAGGTGTTCATTTGTATTTGGCTGGCTGGCACTTAATCTTTTCTTCCTACCTTGTTTTATCTGTTTTTAAAAGCAAGGCTTCTGTGTTTGTCATTCTGACCCCTTCTTTAATTATCAGCTTTTTTTTTTTTTTGCTTTTTCCATTCTCTAACTCCAGAGCATGGATTTTGTGTGGTTTTTTTTTTTTCTGCTTTCTTGGTTTGAAATCCTTACTTGCTGCATTTTGCTTGTATATCAGTGATGCTTTTCTGCTGACTGCATTTCAGAATAATTGTTACACATGATAATTGTGTTGTTCAGTGGGAGAGACTTCTCAGTCCATTTTTTTTCCTTCCTTCTAAAGTTTTTAAATACTATGAAATGAAAGCAATGTTCTACTTCCATATAAAAGCATAATTGATTTGGGAATTATAAGACTTCTTTTTCTATAAAAACCTTCCTTCTGTTAAATTAAACTCAGGGCAATAGTTCCATTTCCTTATAATAGTGGGAAAGCTGTAAGAATATAATCCAGGTTTTATTTTTCAGTATGTGTACAATAAGCACATAAATGGTTCAGAATGGTAGGAACGTGTCACCATTCAACCTGATTGCAGACATCTATCCCTTTACTTGGGTGTCCTAAAATTAGGAGACTATAACAATATTTTCTCACCTCTATTCTTCCTTCTCTCAGCTGTTCAGTACACCACACTTAGAGTTTTGCAAAGCTGTGTCCTCTGCTTCTTTCCAAATAGGACATAAATTGACATTTTACATTCTTATTAGGTTTTGTATATGATAAGATGTGCTTGGCACTTCTCACACTTTACATAACTAATGCATGGGGAAAACTAACTGCTGGCATTGGTTTGTAGCCTAGGAAAATAAATGCCTGAAGGGAAGCTGCAACAGCTTGTACATGTTGTGTAATGTTTTTGGAGTTTAGTTGCTTCTGTTTTATACTTAGAACCTATATTCTGTCAGAGCAGGCTGCTGCTACTTGCTGACTGCATTAACTCGCTCATAATTCTGGTGTGACTTGTATATTGGCTTCACCACTGTGCTTTTAAAATGCATTTGTAGTTCATAGGGAAATGTTTTTAAATTTAAGTAGTTAAGATTAAACCTCCCCAGACTTGGGATTCTTCTGCTGATGTGGGGAAAAGTGTTGGTACTGGCCCAGAACTCGCTGGTTTTCTGTGTGTAACCATGATAAGCATGCTCAGTTACCTGCTTGATAAGTGCATGCTGCAGACTTCTTGTGAGTTATTAAAGCCTCTTAAAAGAAGGACTGTACAGATCTCCAAGATACCATTCAACAAGTGACAACTTACTTAACCCCTTCCAAAGGGCTGAGTGAAAATTTCATCTTTTTCCAAAATGTGCATTAAAATCTGAATTTTCTGACAGAGGCACAGGCTCCACATTTAGACTCCCTTTAAATATAGAAATATTTATGTAATGAGGTATACATACACCAGTCTGCTTTAAAAGTTTGAAAGCTAATTTGTATCTAAGAGTCAAGAATTTTGAATACAACATAGATTATGGAGTCCTAACTACCACACATTCACATGTATTTATTTTTTCCCCTGGGGAGGATGATTTTTTCTAGTTTTGAGTTAGTGAAAGTATCAGATGTCTCTTATTAGCAAGGCAGCAAAAATTTCTACCACCGGTGAACATTATTTCCACAAACACAACTACTGAAATAAAATGTGAATGGTATTTACTGAAGAGGTAGGATTTTCATGAATTGAGCAACGTTTATGCATTACAGATACCTTCAAAGAACCTGTGCCCGAAACAAACATCAGTCTTCTTTTTTAATTATTTTAGATTTCTTAATGGAAGTTGATCAGTCTTAGGGATTTATGTTACAAAAATGGAATTCATTCTCAGGAACACTTAAGTAAGAAAAATTGGATTTCTTTTTGAAGGGGTAAAGCACTGAATTTTCATATAATTGGACCTTCAGCATTTGGACTGAGATGTTCAGAGGGCTCTAACTGTTGTTTTCTATGAGGTTATAAAGCAAATCTCTGCACTGATTTAGTTTCCTTCTTTAAATGAACGAATCTGTAATTTGGAGAAGAGATCAGGGTCAATTTACTCTCTTTAGAAGAGGATTTTATAAGGACTGATAATACATTAATTGTTCTGAAAGGATGAAATATACTCAGCAAGTTTCTTGCATACCATTAAATATAGACATGTGCAAAAGTCAAAACAAATTAAAGATAGGAATCAGGAAATCTGGATGTGAGAATACTTTACAGGGCAATGCAAAAGCATTCACGTGCAATTTAGGCAGTGATGTGTACTTTCAAGGGGATGTTTTTATAAAACAGTTGGACACTTGAATTAACCAAATTGGTCTTGGGGGTTGCTACTCAAATATTCTGAGCTTGTCATGTAACCTATTACCATCCTGTAACGTGCAAATGACTTATTTTACATAAGTTTTTATAAATTACAAATTGAGTTTTATAGTCTTTTACTTTAAAAAAAAAAAAAAGGCACAGATGCCAAAGCTGTTGGTAGTGACAAAACACGGTCCTGATTTGAATTATCAACAGTAATGAGACCATGTCAGTCATAGGGCTGATGTGTTAAGAGTCACTCTGTAGAGCACAGGAGCTCCAGTTCATGTATATCTTGTGGGTACGTGGAAATTGATGCTTTGGGGATGGAGTAGGAAGAGATTTGGTCTCTTAAACAGTTTTCCTTGTCCTTAAAGTAATAGCATTTTGTTACAGAAACTCATACATTTTACTTTGCTCCTCAAAAATACAAACTCCACTTATTTATTTGTTTTCTCCCAGGCAGTAAGTTTTTAACAGCTGCACAAGAATCAGAAGTTAGATGGGTAAAAATGATAAGTTCTTTGGGCTTTGACATTTGCTCTTATTTGAGATACTTACTAACGTTGAGCCATACTGTGAACTGCAAACTGTGCATGTGTGTAAAAAGGTTAAGACCCCACATAGATGAGTTGGGTGCCATGCTGTTAGCAGACGAGGAGAGCAGTATTATGCATCAGGTGCACGCCGTCAGCTTTGTAGAAGATTCCATCTTCATGGAGTCATCTCTTGGTCCACGTTTGCTTGAAGACAGGTAACAGCAGCCAAACTGAGGTGACCTTGCCACTGCCTTTTCCCTTTCTTTCCCTCAGCAATCTACTTGACATGTAGTTTGCAGAGAGTTTGTCAAAAGCAGCTGTAGAACTAATGCTTGTAGGAATTCATGAACCTGATCTGTTCCATAACCCAGCAAGATATCCTTAACTAAGATCAGTAACTTTTAGCCAACAACTGTTTTGCTGTTAATGCACTAAAGAATTTGTGCCTGTTCTTCAGCTTGTGTTATTACAGTACATGGATTATCTGTATGGCTTATATTGCTTCTGCAAATGTCTACTAAATAATATCCTGAACTGTTTGTGTATTTTGATAGTAAGTACAAATCCTGCTTTACTAAACAGCTTCTAAATGACAGCTCTGCAGTTCACACCACATCAACTTTCTTGTGCACTGTGTGTGCTTAGGATCCCTGCACAATCCTTTATGCTCCTTGGACTTAATATTCCTGCAGTTTTCACTGAGCAACCTGTGATGATAAAAGCAGGCTAAAACACACAGACTAGTGAAGTTATTTTCTATCTTAAAAGCAAACAAACTTCTTTACTATTATTTAGGAACTTCTTGTGCTTTGATTTATGATAACTTTATGGTAACTTAAATGGTAGTTCCTGCTTTCTGGTAAGCTGTCATACTTGAGACTACTTTGAGGATGCCTGGCAGTGTTTAACTGAGCATGCTCACAAACTCCGCAGCATTTGGAGACTTGGGCCATTGGCTGTTTGCTGGCATGCAGAGTGTGGCTTTTTGTGTCATCTGGTCACTTCATACTGCTGTTGGATTTTTGCCTTTTTTTGTTGACTCCATTGTCACTGCCTGTTTCACCAGCACAATCTCTTAGCTTTCAGCTTGGTATTGGATGACTTTCTATTGCCATTCTTGTGACTGTTTGGGAAGAAAGGGATTTACAAACTGTCCGTTTTTTTGGTTCGAGCTTTTGGAAAAATATTACTTGCTACTTGTCAGTAAACTTCTTTTTGGGGGGAGTAATCTAAGTAGATACTGAGCAGGACTGGAAAGTTTTGCAAGGAGAAGCAAAAAATCTGCAAACGCCAATTTGAGTAAACTTCTGTTTTGCAGCGATGGACTTTGTTCTCATTATGGATTATTATTTATTTGCTGGCTATTTTTATTTGCTGAGTGTTAGTTTGTACTCTAAGATGGCTGCCTTCCCCCTCCTCACTGCTGATTAATGGTCTCCTCCTGTATCCGCCCTCAGCTGTGTGAGCCCTGACTTTAGTGAGTTTACTGGTGTGATCATGGCTGCAGATCAAACCCTAAGCTTTAAAAGAGAAACAAAGTGACTGCTAAAGTACACATAGGGCAGAAGCATAAGTTCCTTGCCTGTGACAAGTGTAGTGATGAATTTCCAAAAGCAGAGTTGCTCAGCACAACTTTTCTGATATTCTTGTCCTGCATATAATTTGTGTGTTTTTTTGTGTTAAATTTCAGGCACGTGACACAAGCGGACCTCAAAAGCTCCACGTTTTGGCTCCGAGCAAGTTTTGGTGCTACTGTCTTTGCATTTCTGGGTTTCGCTATGTACAAAGCATTAATAAAGCAGCGATGATCTGAGAAGAAGCACATCTGGCCCTACCAAATGGAAATAAACTTTTATGTACATTCTGAATGCTTTAAATTCCGCTAGAAATATTTATATATGCAGAGTTACTTTATTAATATTTGTAATTCATGCATAAGATTATTTTAAATTATAGTTCTAACTGCAGTATTGCAAAATGTGTGTGGGGGGGGGAAGGGGGAGAATCACTTCTCAGCAGCCAGCTCCCAGGGCTTGACGGGTGAGGCCAAAAGGGAATTTGTTGTAAATAACCTGTACATAGGAGAGCAGTACGGCATCGCTTCCCAAGAAGTTATTCAGAATGCTGTTCTGAGGTCTCACCACGGTGCCGTACTGCTGTATAGCTGAACTTCATTTTCCATAGAGTAGGTTCAACTCGAGGATTGTACTTCCTGAAGGATTGCTTATTTATTTCACTTTCATTTGAAGTGACTGCATCGTTTCGGACTCCCAACTCAACCAGAAATTGTGAATTTCTTTCTAACAGCCAACCTTCCCCCCCTGTAATGTATGTCCAGAACAAGTCCTGGCCTCTGGTTTTGTATGTTGTCTGACCAGCGCCCTGCTTAGCACTCAAGTATTTCTTTTAAGAGGAAAAACGTAAACTTCAATGACTGCCAGACCAACTCCACACACTGTGTGCAGCTGTTACTCATTTTCCACTACGCTGTGTTTTATATCCCTTATCAATCAGATGAGAACGTTTGTACATTATAAATGTGAATAACTCGAGAAGTGCTGCTGTTCAGTTTCCTACGGGTGTCGGTTGTACCTGACAGCAGCTGTGCATAAGATAGAACCGAAATAGTACACAGTGCCTACCTGCTGTAGTCTCTTAGTTGCATGGTTCACAGTGCATTCTGTACCTGGCTAGAGTTACCTGTAGACACAGCTTTTCTAACAATCAAGTAAATATTAATTCCGCCCTCATGACAAACTTATTTTTCCATTGCTGGCCTTTTCAACTATTTCAATAAAATAACTGTGTACTGTGTTGCTCTTTTTCCTTTTTTTCCCCTCCGCCCTGAAAACCTCGCGCCGCGTCCTCGAGGCGTTTGTTCGGAGCGGCTGCAGTGCTGCAGCGCGGCCGCCAGGGGGCGCCGTTGACCCGCGCCGCCGCTCCCGCACGGCTCTGCCGGCTGAGCGAACCTCGCGGAGCGGCGGGTGCGTGGAGGCGATCCGCAGCTGTTTTACGTCACGCTGTGATTCCCGAAGTCCTCCAGCAAGGAGGCTGGTTGCTCTCAGAACGGAAGCTCACGAACACGTTTTTAATGCCCTATCCTGACGTAATCGTAAAAAATCCCGTTGTTTTAAGTGAGCGGCTCGCAGCTGAGCTCAGCCCCGCTCAGGTGCGTCCCGGCTCTCAGGAAGGTGCGGGCGCTGCAGAGGACCCTGCCTGCTCCTGGCAGAGCTTCGGGAACGTTCTGAGCTGCGAGCAGAAGCAAAGAGGGGCCGGAGCCAGACCTGCGTGCTCCGTTCGTATCTTTCTGATACGCTGCGTTTGCGACAGCCGGACAGCGGAGCGACGAGGACGTGCCGTTGCAAGGCTGGAGGCGTCCTGTGGCTGCGAAATCCTTCGGTCAGGGCTGGAGAACCTCACGAGGATCTCTGGCTGTTGTGAGCAGCGCAGGAGGCTCACTGACAGCTTCTGTGGCACCCAGCGCGTGTATAAGGTGCGTCAGGCACAGTGAGCCGTCCGCTCCCGATCCGCTCTGTGCTCAGATCCGGAGCCCCTGCCCTGCTCGGTAACCCGACGCGTTCCCGCTCACAGGACTGAATTCCCCTCACGGCTCTCACAGCCATTTCCTGAAGCCCGCAAGGGCTGCGCTGCCGTAGCAGACACTGAGCGGCTCCTGTTCCCTCGGAAATGCTCTGTAATCGTAGCACCCAGTTAAGAATGACAGTGTTCACAAGCCAAGACCTCCTGCAGCCCTCGAGAGTTACGGTCACCGATGTGAAAGTGTTCCACTCGTTGAGTACATAGAGAAAGTCTTAAAAGTCGAACTGCTGTTCAGTGCTGGTTGGTTGGAAGAGCAGCGGCCCATTTGCCCCTCTTCTCACTCACACTCCCTTAGCAGCGTTTTTTCCATATCAGTTTTCTTTCATCTCATCCCGTCAACGTTTTCTCATGCTTTTTAATTATTTTTTTCCCCTTAAAACAAACTCCTGTTCCACCTGCCATGCCAACCGCCTGGCCTTGGTGCAAAAGCACTGTGAGAACAACGATCTTGGTTCATCATCCTTGGAGACAATCCTTCACCCTTCAGCCTCCTGCCTGAAAGCTTGCCAGTTCTGGATGAATTGTAAGCATGGCTTGATTTTATGGTGAAAATTAACCCTGAGTTACTGATTGGTCTCATTTCAAACAAGTGTTTTAATTTGGAGTGAACCCACCTGTGTGTGTTGTGATCCCATCAGGTAACAGCTGAAAAGGTGCAAAGACATCTTAAACACAGTGGGGCCGATCTGATAGAAGGGACTGGAGCTCGTTTTTGCTCACTGTTTCTTCAGGAGGGAAAGCATTCATGAATGAGGCAGATGCTGTAAGTCAGGTCATCTGGGCTGACACGTTAACCCTAAAATGTGAGGCTGATGTTGTCCTCACTCAAAGCACCCTTGGTCCCTTTGGGCACAGCAACCACTGGCTCACACAGCCTGTGGTCCTTAAAGATCTTCATGAGTCTGAATGGGTTAATCTTACTGGCTTGATCCAGCTATAACTTTGTGCTATCTAGCTTCTTGCTAGGGTGCAGTGCTTTTGGCTTCTGATCCCAAATAGTGCATTTTGCTTCAGAAGCAGCCTTCCAGGTTTAGGTCTCTGTCTGAGCTCTGATGCAGTCATCAAGCTGCATAGATTCCTCCATTTGGTTTCAACCGTGAGAGCTGTGCAGTTTTGTAAAAGCCCTTTGGGGCTTCTTTGGATGGAAAAAGGACCCATGAACCAACTGTTTTGATTTGTTTGGGGAGGCTTGGCTGACAGATGTTGGCTGGTCCCTTTGAGGGCTTTCACGTTGCATATTCATTAGTTGACCTTTTTAGCCACTTCCCATGCAGGAAGGACCTGTATCTACATTTTGTTTGCAGTATTAGGCATATCAAGGATTGCCTATATAACTGAATGTGATAATGTACTGGGGTTTATTATCTCAAGCTTCGTCTCTCTGAATTCCTTCTGTAACCCTTCTGTGTTGTTTGCATCTGCTCTGTGTTGGCCCACAGCTCCCTGGTGTCTCTAGCAGTTACTGTTTTCCAAGGTAGAATCACCAGGGTATGCAGTGGGGAGAAATGACAGTCTAAATTAAGAGGCTCTCACAGACTTGGAAGACGATCATTTGTCTGTAACAAAACTCCTCATTAGAATACTGTTAATTTCCTTTCTGTGACAATTATAGCGCAGCACTAGCTCATATGTGCAATGTGCAGAGATATTTCCCTGGGGAAGGAAAAAGAAAAACCAAAAAAAACAACAAAAAAAGCCAAAGCATTCATTGGCACTAGTGGAAACATTCCTTACAGAAGAAAAATGAACTTATAATTTCAAAGCAGTTTTCCAGTTTAATGGGGATTTGGTGTTAAGGTAAGGCTTTTGCAGCTCTCCCTGTTGTTTACTGCATTGATGTTAGATCTCATGGTTAGTGTTTTCCTGCCAGCTCCTGGAATACGGAGCTCTTGACATGGCAGTCCCCAGCTGTGTGGAACCTGTTACCCCTGAAATACATCTCATTTATTCTCTTTACTTCTAAAACCTCCTTCCTCCGTAAAGACATCTTTAAATGATTACTGCTTCTTTCTGCTGGCATAGTGTATTTTTTTCCCATCCATCTGTTTTGAAGTTTTGATGAGGTTTAGGTTTTTAATCAAAAAGAGATTGTCTTTATAATAGCTGTTCATGGCCTGGAATATTTTAGCAGGGAGGGTGTTTTACGAGTAAAGCGGGCTAGTGCTTCTCAAGTGCTGGGTTTGGTGGCCTGCCCTTCCATTCTGGAGGAGCAGATTGGAGGGGCTCTGGACAGCTGCCCAGCAGCATCAGCTCAGCTGGGCCTTTGCCTTCAACAGGGTTGTGCTTCTCCCTGCTGTGTGGTTCGGGTGCCATGGCTCACAGCTAAGCACCCAGGCCTGCTGGGTTTCCCATCACAGTGTGGGACTAATTTGACCTAGATCAAAAGTGATACACAGCATGGAGCTTTTGGCAGCTGTGAACAGAAGAGGGAATCTCTGCTGTGTGCTACTGCTGGATGGAAGATGCTCTTGCAGCTCCAGAGGTATTCTATCTGCGTTCATTTGTTATTATTATTTAGCTTTTCTTGTTGCTGGCTGCCTTTTAAACAAATCTGTAAGGAAAAGAAGGAATTCTCGCTTGGTTCTATCCCTGTTGTTGAGGTCTGTGTGACCTGGTATTACAACACCTGTGTCACACAGTGTTGGCCTGAGGCTCTGGATCCTCTCCTCCCGGCTCCGTGCTCCTCTGCCTGCCAGCACAGCGCAAAGCAGCGGCAGCATCAGCCCGGCCCTGCCCCCGCCAACCTGCTATTCCCGGACTTGATTGGAAGAAGCTAAAACTGCTGTATTTCTGCCTTCCGTCAGGGCATTCCTCAAGTTCCTAATCCAGGCTCCAGATGATTAAGACGCCCATCTTAATGTACAGGGACAAATAATTACGGTGAAGGATTAAAAAAGCCTCACCGAGCCCGAATCGCGAGCATCCCCGGGCAGCAGAAGTTAGGTTTAAAAAGCCGCGGTAACCCCGCACGCCTCGCCGCCTGCCCGCAACTGTTGGGCGAGACCGAGGGCGCACGGTGCCGCCCGGCCGGCATCTGGAAACGGGACCGGCAGGGGCTCCCCGCGGTGCTCCCCCTACCTCTCCTCGCCGCCGCCCCGCCCGCGTCCTCCGCCGCGCTCTGCGCTCCTGGGCTCTGCCTCCCAAAGCTCCCCCCGGTCCCTCCGCGGGGCCGTGCCCGGGGCTGGGGACGGCGCCCGGCAGCGGGGGCGGGAGGAGGAGAGTCGGCCAAGTCGGCGCGGGGAGGGGTCACCACCTGCCCCGTCCGGAGCCGGCCGCCGGGATGCCGCCTGCCCGCTGTGTCCGCGCTAATTGGATGTTCCCTGGATGGAGGATTTCCTCCCCTCCCGGCTGCGGGAGTCATGAAGGCAGGCTCGGCTGCGCTTGAAAGTTTGCCAAGCGGCAGCTAGGTTTAATTTCTTTAAGGATCTGGGGAGAAGGGGGGAGGCGGGGGCTGGAGGGGGACCGTTTCCAAGCATGGGAGACAGGCTGCCGGAACCTCACGCCAGCTCTTCCCCTGCTGTGGCTGCCGGCTCAGAAGCGGAAGAAATCGAGGTGCTCGACTCCGAGGATGTCCTACCTATGGCCGCAGAGGATGTAAGTTTCCTTTGCTCAATGTCTTCACCCCTTTCCTCCGGGCCTGGCTAATCGGCTCAAGCTATTTATAAATGAAGTCTGGGCCGGGGGGAGGAATAGGGCCGGTGACCCTCTAGGACGAGGTAAAGACGCCGGCTCCATCCCCGCCGCTCCCCGCCCCGCTCTCCCCTCGCCTCCGGGCGAATGCGGACTCCGGCAGTCGTCCCCGTCCTGGAAAGCCGTCCCTCCTCCTCCCCGCCCGGACCCGAAAGCCCCGGCTGCGGTGTCCTGGCCGGACCCCCTGCCCGCCCGGAGCCGCGCCGGTGAGACGCAGCCCCGAGTGAGCTGCGGCTGCCGGGCTGCTGGCAGGGGGAGCGGGGCTGTGCGCTGAGGCGTTTCTGGAGGCAGGAGAGGGGCTGCTGCCTTGGCTTGAGGGGCTTCCTGGGGATAGAGGGCTTTTTCAGAGTCCCAGGCTCTTGGAGGTGACTGATGTGAGCACTCCCCGTGTCCTCTTCCAGCTCCCGAGCAACAGAGAAGGAAGTTTTTCCCCCAATTCGACAACCTCCCTTCACCCTCAGAGATCCGATTGCACCTGAGGATGGGTTAATTTGGTACCGTTCTGTCTCTGCTCATCCAGCCTAGAAGGACACCGAGTGGTCCTGCGTGCTTTGAATCAGCTCCTGCCGGGCTCAGCAGCAGAGCCTGCAGAGCTGAGCTGGTCGTTCTGCATCTGCCAGGGGCAGGAGCTCGCTCTGCACCTGTCTGGGGGGTGGGATGAATGTGAACAGATCCTGCATTCCTGGTGCATCCTAGGACTGTTTGCAGCTCTCCTTCCCAGCAAACTCTGGCAAGTGTCTGCTCAGCCTGCAGAGATAAGCTCAGACTCTGTGCCTGCCTATGGGAGGATGAAGCAGTGACACTGCATGTCTTTCTGGTGGGCTGTCTCTAGGACCTTGCAGTGGGTGAAAGCGACGCTTGTAATTTAAGCTTCCAGCAATGGCACATCTTCTTTTCCCTCTACTTTTATGATGTTGCTATTGGAACCCGCATGGAGCTGTTAGGAGCAGTGGTGACTCCTGATCCCCCAGCCCCGTCTGAGTCCCCTAGAATTTGGTTGCTGAATTTTCCTCCCAGAGGGCAGCAGAGGAAGTGCACTTGCCTGCTGGAGCTGCTTTCCCCAGGCTGTATGTCTTAGTGCTGAACGTTCAGAAGGGAACGTATTGCAGTTTGTCCTCTGCTACAAAACTGCTGGACAGCTGGCAGTGGAGCATGCCTGATTAAGGGAATATAGAGTTTTCACAGGGAAGGATGGCTTTCAAGGAACATTCAATGAACATGTTTCCAAATCCCAATTCTTGTGACCTTTAATTCTATGAGAACTGTTGTGCTTTCGTGCCCAGGAGAAGTGAAGTGCTGAGTGCCTGGCAGGATTGGGGTCCTGGCTCAGTAGGCAGACTGTGAGCTTTCCTCAGTAAAATCTAGATTATCATCCTAGTTCTGCTACTGACATGCTGCTTGACCTTGAGGTAGGACAGCTTGGGTCTGATCCAGTTTGCAGTGTTACTTACTTTGGGATCTGCATTGTTATTTGACTCTTGTACCTTATTTTGTTGACTGCAGGAAATATAGCTAGAGCCTGCAGTTGCACTGCTTATGGGAAGCTGCTGAGACCTGGCAATAGATGATATGGCAGAAGCCTGAGGTATCGTGTATCATCTGCAAGTCAGAAGAGCAGGAAACGGTGTAAATGCCCTCCTTCTCCACAGCCAAGGATTTCCTGCTGAAACAAGCAGACTGCAGAGCATCATCCCTGAACATTCAGACTGCTCTGTGCTGGGAGCGTGCTCCCCTGAGACCTGACTTGGGGCTGATTTTCTGTTATTACGTTTGAGATTTTGACGTGAGCTCTTCTGCTTGGCCTTGCTGACACAAGGTTAGCTCTTTGTGTGTTGTTAGCCACAAAAATATTACACAGTGGATGTTTGGCTGTTACAGCCTTGACAGTGTGTGAGAGCTCAGCTGTGATGTCATTACAGCTCTCAGAGCAGCATTTCACAAGGCCAGGATTCAAGCAGTCCCAAAATGTTCTCTTTAAAGTGCTGGGCTGATTTATGATGATGAATGGGAGCTTATAAATGGATGGGGATATGGGGAACCAACAGCTGAACTGATTAAATGGAATTCAGTGTCCTGATACCCCATCGTCTCTCCAGTCAGTTCTGCTTTAGATCAGCCTGCCAAGGGAAAGAAAATATTCTTAAGAGAACTGGATACCACTCTCACCAGAGCTTTGTGTTGCATGTATCCTAGTGAGGAGATTTGCTTATGTGAGTTTCATGTTTGTTAATTTTCTCATTTTGGTTTTCTGGGAAGCTGAGTGAGGCAGCAACAAAGTGTTGTGCTGAACAGCACTTCAGGCAAAGAGAACTGAGAACATGCAGGTTTGTGGGGAGTACAAACCAGCAGTTACCCAGGTCACCTGCTCCATGGAATGTTTTCTCTTCTGACCCCAAATCATAGAATGAAAATCCAGGAGATAAGAGAGTTAAGCACTTTGTTAGGAATTTCCTGTATTCCTGGTGCTGTGAGGCAGCAGTGATGGGGTAGGAGGTGGTGTGGCACTGGTCTTTGTACAGTGCATAAAGTGGAGCCAGTCATCAGCTTGTTCTTTCTGTTCCCTAGTGAAGAGAAGAACTTGTGGAGTGTTCACATAATAGTCTGCATTGAAATGGATCTTCTTTCTATGCACAGCCTTTAAGACAGATCTGGAACAGAAGCTATGGGGATAAATCTGTGCAATAGATTCTCTCCATCCTTCTCCCCTTCCACCTTGTACTAGAGGTATTACCTATTTCTTAGATGTGGACAGATGTGATTCTGAGACCTGATGGGTTATCAAAGGCCTTGCAACAAATCCTTGCCAGAGTTAGCAGCAGGCAGAGGGCAAGGCTCAGAACCAGACGAGGCAGTCTGTGGGTCAGTGCTGGGCCATAATGATCTGTAAAAGCATTGCTGACTCCTCCCTCCCCTCAGCATACACCACGCTGTCTTGATCCTGGTGGATAAAAAGCCTTTTATTACTTACTTGCTTGCAAGTAGACAAAGCACAAGAACACAGAATTAACACATGAATGTTCTGAGTTCCTCTTAATTTGGATTTGTAAATGAAAACTCTACGCCCTGTGGTTGGTAGATTCCCCTGCCTCCTCCCCCTGGAAGGGTAGGTGGTTCTGGGATGAAGAAGGATATTGGAAATGGCACTAAATCCTTTGGTTATTTCTCTGTAGGATATATTTCTACAGTTTACTGCATATTAATGTTGTTGCTCTTATACCTTTTTGTTCTTTTTCCTCCCTTATGCTTTGCCTCTCAGCACTGGAAAGCTCTGTTTGATCAGGTATGTGAACAACTGATGTATTGTCTCTGTCTTGTGAGCGAAGAGTGTAACCCTCACTTAATTTCCTCTGTACTAGATTTTGTCTGCTTTTAACATACCATCTAGGAGCTCCGTGTTCCCAGTTCCCAGCATGCAAATCATTATCATCATTACTGCTTTGGGCCTCATCAGAGCTACCAGGTGCAGAAGTGGGCCCAGCCTGACCACCCTGCCAGCACAGCTTTGAGCAGAGCTGCTGCAGCAGGTGCTCTGAGCACTGCACTGTCTTTGCTCATTGGGTGAAAGGATCTCCTCTCTTTGACACTGGCAAACAAGGACCAGTTCTGTAAAATCAAGGCTTTATTATTTAAAAAGGTTCCCTAGTTTCTAAATTGACTCGTGCGGGATTGCATCTATTTGTTCCAGTGAGGACCTACTGCTTCTACAGGATAAGCAAAATATCTTTTCTACCAAAGGCTGTGGTCATATCAGATAAGTACTGGGGGTCTGATCTGTAGCCAGGTGAAATGCACATAGCTCTGCAGAGCTCTCAGTTAGAGCTGCTGAGAATTTGGGCTGCAGATTCCAGTTTGTAAATTATGCTTTTAGCTGCTTTTACTGACGTTTGCTTTCTGGTGTTCCTTCCATCTGCCAGGCTGAAATGTGAAGCAGCAATAAACTGGAGGATTTTTCTAGGGTTGACTTGCTTCTAAACTGCAGCATACTCTGGGTGTCAAAAACTTCTGTGTTCTTGCATGTCTGTATAAATGTCATCTTCTCTAAGTGAACTTACTGTGATGCTGGCATTGTCCTGGCATTGCTGAAGTTCTGATGGGTTTTTGTCCCTGCATTACAAGGCAGCGATCTTGCTTCTGTACGGCTGACCTACAGAGCTGAAGGCTGCCATGCAGTCTCTGCAAAAGAACGTTCTTGGTTCCTTGGGGCTCTTGTTATCATCCAGCCAGAAACTAGTTCCAGTGAGTGCATGTTTATATCTGCTTAGCCGTGACCAGCTGCTAATCCACACGTTTGGA
Organism: Perdix hodgsoniae; assembly: GCA_035772895.1. Classification (NCBI taxonomy): domain Eukaryota; kingdom Metazoa; phylum Chordata; class Aves; order Galliformes; family Phasianidae; genus Perdix; species Perdix hodgsoniae. The sequence goes on along the minus strand of JAPSGF010000021.1, from coordinate 6,397,563 downwards.
CTGCAGCACATTTGATGTTGCACAGTCAAGCAATTGGCAGTGAGGAATTAGGTTACTATAATTGTTGTTCACACCTAAGTTGTGTGGTGTATTCGAATTTGCCGGGGCTCGTAGGAAATGCTGCTACTCCAAACGTAGGTTCGAGACAAGCTGTTTGTGATCTGAGCTGAATGTTTGCTGCAGCCGCTTGGAATTCTCTCCCGTCTCTAGAGCTGGACCTAATTTGGAGTCTGATTCTACAAGCATCCTTTGAAGTCATTGAATCCTTGTGGGATGGGGATCTTGGCTGGTAGCTACCTCGGCTCAAAGGAAGGAATGGGTAATTTCCCCCTGGACTTGTCTGAATAGTAGATATCTTTTTTTGGGGCTGTAAAGACAGGACGCTGATAATTAGCTATGTTTCAATTAGGACTGCAGTGGAATTCTAAGCCTTGTCTGTAAGGCCTTGTTATCAAAGAGAATGCAACCTGTGACTGCTGGTTGTGAGTCCTGAATGCATCAATAAGGCCCTTGTTGCCTGTGGGCAAAGCCGAGGAGCTGGCGGCTTCCTGGAGAGCAGTATCAGCTCTGCAATGCAATTAGCCCTGCAGTGAATTACAGGATGCTGTTTGTCGTGGAACGAGGTTGCTATCTCAGCAGCTCTGTGATGGTAGGAGAGGAGAATGTTTTGTTTAGCTCTAACTGGCACCAGTGTGAAACATGAGGACAGTCTTGTTGCGGCTCTGCTGGGAGATGCCTGGCCTTATGTGTGTTTAGAGTGGAAAGGAGTGGCCAAAGATTTATGTGCCCTGTGCAAGTGACACTTATGGTCTGGGACCAAAGTTTAAGTCACCTGTTCAGGTGGGGCATGTGGGCTTCTGCATTCAGCACCTCCCAGCAGGGCAGCAGAACAAGAGAAGACCCTGGGGAAAGTGTTGGAGCAGTTGGGAATGCTCAGGCTAGGAGTCTGCAAGTCTCTTGTTTCCAGGGTGATTTCGTGTGCTGGTAAATGGTGCAAAGGAGAGGTCAGCAATCCCTGTCCTTGCTCTTGGCAGTGGTGAGAAAGTAATTACTATTAAAGCTTTTTACCTTTTTTTTTTTTTTTTTTGGGGGGGGGGGGTGAAGTTTGCAAAACTTTTCTTTGGGCTTACTGACAAAATAGTTTTCTGTTTAGACATATAAAATGTAAAGGAATTTGGTGGTGGTTTTGACCCTCCTCCTCTCACCATCTTAAATGAAAAACTCGGAACTTCTGGGTGAATATTGCTGCTCAGCCTTAAAGCTGTGCTTTTCCTTATTTGTTTTGGAAGGGAAGCAAAAAACACTGATTTCTGGAAGAATTTTTCTATTTGTTTTGATCCAGCTCTGTGCTGTCACACTGGGAGCTGTCAGTGACTGAAGCCACAATCTCCTGCCAGGTTGCATCTTTTAAGAAGTAAAAACTAAGGTTTAGCAAACCGGCAGGTCCAGCACTGCTTCCTGGGCTTTGATGTTCAAAGAAGCCCTCCCCAGAACAAAATCCAGAGCGTTTCGGGGGGGTCAAGACTTCACCCAGGAGTTTGGGAGCTAGCAGACAGGCAGCTTTCCAGTGCTGCAGCTGGAAAGTTACAGTACAGCTGCTGCTTCGTGCCATGCTGAAGAGATGCTTTTTTTTATTTTATTATGAGACCATGGCCCTCGAGCAGCTCTAACTCACTTTTATATGGGAACTTTTATAGGGTTTCATACATTTATTTATTGTGCTCATAAACACCCTCCACCCCCACACACACATTAACTCTGCATCTGCTGCCTTCTACAGAGCCTGCACTGTCACTGAGCACACCACAGTCTGTGTGGAATCCAGGCTCTAAGCAGAGCAAGGCATTGCTGTTCTGTTTTCCGTGGCCACTTGCATTGTATTCACTTATTCTTCAGTGGCCAAAAATGTTCTTTTGCTCATCTTCAGATAATCTCAAAAGTGAGACAATCCCAGTAGCTGGTCCTGGCAGTTTCACGCTTCTGTGTGCTACTAAGATCCCTTGTTAAGTCCCTTGCATGCACATCCTATTTGAATCCAAGCTGGATGATTGCTCCTGCTTTGTTATGTCCTTTCTAAGGCCTCGGGTACCCTTCTTTGCCTCTGTGTCCCCAGTGTCCCTGCTTTAGAGAAGACTGTAGCTAATTGGTATTATGCAGCCCTCGGCCATACTGGGTAAAAGGGACTATCTAAGATGATGGTGTTCCTTATTAGGACCAGACTGCCTTCCAGAGGCGGCTTTTAGCTGATTTAGATGCCAAGAGCTCATGTCATCTTTGTCTCATCCCCATGGATGTCGTGATTTCAAGGGTGAATTTATATTATCAGCCCTCATCTTGGAGTTCTCACTTCTTCTCACCCATACCTTGGTGTGTAGTCATGACAACAAACTTGTTTTAAATAGCCCCACACGCAGCTCTCCCGAAAGACCCTCCTCTCTGGCACAGCACCTTGATTCTATTGCTTGTCAATCCAGGCTGTGTTTTTGTTGCAGCTGCTTTAGGAATCCTGGATTATTTCCTGAGACTTGCACGTGGGTGTGATGGCAACAGATGAACAGAGTTTATGGGGAATGCAGAGAGATGCCGAGTTACCCGGTCTGTGTGGGCAGCTAATGGAAAAGTTGAGCTCAGAAATGAGACTGCATGATTCTGGACCAGGCGTGTGCTTGTCAGGAAGGGTTCAGTTGCTGACACTACCAGCAGTGGGTGCAGCTAACCTGGTCTGTCAGTCTCTAAAGCATTAAAATGTTCTTGAAAATATGCTGCCTTTGCAGCCTCCTTCAATCCAGGGCTGGTTCTTTCATGACTGAAATTGCAAAAAGCAATCCATAAAACCAGGCCAGCTGTGATCGTGGTTGGTGGTATCTAAGAAAGGGAATTATGTTGAACTTGATGATCTTTTATTTTAACCATGCCCCTTTTCTCAGGATAGACTTTAACTCAGCTGAGCTATTTCCCATGCTACAAAAGAAATTCCAGTTTGTTTACTAGGACGCTGTTGAGCTACACATCACACTTCCCTTTGAGAAGTTTCCCTGGCTGCTCTTGCTGGCTGAGGTCTGTGGCTGAGCCTGGAAGCTCTCTGCAGGTTTGTGCCTGGTGATTTTACCACTTTCTGTTGCTTTACTGGTTGGTGTGGCTCACTGGGAGCAGGCAGAGGAGAAACTGCAAGATGGGGAATAGGAAACGATGTCTGTGTGAGCAGCAGAGTGGGTGGGAGTCGTGCTACCTTCAAGTCATTACCTGGATTTTGGACTTCTGCTCTCTCTTTAGATTTGAGCCCATCAGAGCATTATGTCTGCATCTGAGCAGCGTGGCGCTGCAAAGAGGAGGTTACAGGAAATAGAAATAGGAAATGAGACAAAGTAATATCCTTTGACTCTAATATGGATGAGAGAATCAGAGGTGCTGATGGAAAGACTGTTCAGTATGGCAACAGATTAGCACCAGGGTCTGCCTTGTCTACTTGTTGGACATGGCTAAGAAAATGACTAGAAGCTTTCTCCCTTTTCCCCCTTCCACCAAGCTGTGCATTGTAAAGGGGAAAGACACTTTACGAGGGTCTCTTGGCAATGCGCAGAGGGGGTTCTGCATCTGCCCCACGCCTTGAAGTCTAATCTCATTTACAGTTGTCAGCGTGGGCTGCTGGAGGAGATGAAAGGCAGAGGACAAGGAGGGAGAATAGATTAGTCTCGAGCAGAGGGCACTGGGGGTGCACCTGCCTCTGCCCCGCTACCTTGAGAAGGGGCTGCAATGGCAGCTGGGCATGTGTCATCTGCTGCTCTTTGAGGGGCCGGCCATGGAGCACACGATTAATGACTCAAGGGGCTGGGCTTTTATGAATGATAAAGCCCTGGGATTTAGGCAGGGGCTCTCAGGCCTTTTTTTTCTGAGCAACGCCATCACTTTACATTTCTCAAGTGGCATTTTGGGTTCAGGGAGCTGCTGTCTGTGACCACAATGCTTGCCTTTCTCCTCCCTTGCCAAACTGAGCTGACCTTTGTCATGCAGCATTAACCCTTTGACTCCTTCATTTTGGGTTATGGGGTTAGGAAAAAAAAGATTCCCTTCAAATTCATTGCCCTGTGGACAGACTTGAAGGGTAGAATGGGCTGGTAATAGAGGATCTGGTTTTGCTGAAGGAGATTGGTTTGCTGATGCTGTCTGGATTGTCAGCCTCTTGCTGCCTTCTGCCACGGGCTCTTTTGAATGCAGCAGACCCAGAAAAGGGGAGATGGGAATTTGTCTTCCCTTCAGTCAAGGAGGGAAACTGAGGCACTGAGCAGCAAATACTTCTGCTGGGTAATGCTTTGTATTTTATCCTGTCTGGATCAGCCTGTTTCTGTCTCCAGTGTTGTTACGATGGATGGCAATCTCCCAACACTTCAGGGCTTATGCCAAGATTTGGCTTTTAGCCATGATAGCCTGAAGTGATTGCTCAGCATGAGAAAGCTACCTGGAGATCATTAATCTTCCTACTTCTTGCAGGGTGAGCAGCAAAAATCCCCCAAGATCCTGCTTCATATTCCAATACCACTGCACACTGAACACCAGCCAGCCCCTGAGCTTGGTCCCTGCAGCATGAATAGTTTGTGATCAGCCACACCACCTCCCCTTTCCCTGGCTGTTGGGATACTCCTCTCTTCAGTCCCCACCAGCCTGAATGCTGACAGTTGGCTTTGCTTGATAGCCTTGAGCATGAAGCTGGAAGTAAAAGCCATCAGTGTGAACCAGACATCAGCAGTGTAAGAAATGCAGCACAGTGAAGCTTGTGCTGATAGAATGAGGCATCTCCTGAAATGTTTTAAGGAGTCTTAAGAAACACACTGAAAAGCACATGGAGGCTGAGTCAGTCTTACACAGCTCGTGAGTTACTGGCAGCTTGATGTCTCTAGATTTGTAAAAGCCTCAGGAGGCTTCCTACTCATTACACATTTGTGTACCTTTGCTGTCTGAGCTTCCTGAAAACCTGTGTGTTGGAGAGTAGCATCGCAGGGGCACAGCAAGCTGCATCCAGGCTCTTGTATCCCTGATCCCAGCTGCAGTGAGAGGCTGCGGTAGCTGCGTTTTGCCATTCCAGCTGAATGTGCTGGGTGGGTTTTAGGCACATAGATCTTTGCAAATGCATTGTTCTCAAATCCTGTCTTGCACACAGAAAACCACTGAAGCAAACAGAACATTTAAGCCTTCATGTTTAAAAAGAAAGGAGGGGGAAAAAAGCTGTAAACACAGACTGGATTGATGCCATTCTGCAAATCAGCTAGTGCATTGTGCTCTAGCTATGTGCTCTGTTATGATGGAAGGGAGAGAGGAGGAAGAGATCATCCTGTCTCCTGAGGAACAAACCCAGCTGCCTAGCAAGTTGAAACAGTTTGGAGGTGCTTTTCCAAGCCATCAGCATTTATGCCTTGGCATTTACAGACCTTTTAAACTTACTTCTTCCAGACCTGGAAAGTGTGTAGTAGGAAGTATGATGTTCTTGTTGCCTTCATTTATTTGCAGTGAACACAAATGTACCTGGGCACACTTGCAAATTAAATGCAGCATTGGGCATGTTTGAGTTTGGCAGCAGCCGAGGAAGCTGTGATCTCTCTCTGCCACCCTGTTAGGTATCCTACAATGTGTTGGCCTGATATCATCCTGGTGCCAATACACCTTGAAACAAAATAGCTGAAATCCAGTGATGGGCTGAGCTCTTCCAATGCTCTCCTTGGAATGTGGCTGCTCAGCTCCCTGAAGCTCCTTTGGATACCCTTGTCTCCCACACGTGTGCCCTACATACTGCATCCTTCCAGCAGCTACCTGGTAATTCTGAGTCAGTGAAGTGTTTGTGTGTGTATTTTAGTGGGTTTGATCTTATTTATTTATTTACTTATGGAGTGTTCTGTTGGAGTAGAGCTGCCTTGTGACTGACATTTTGCCTTGGGCTGTCTTATGCAAAGGCTGCTGCTGCTTGCCTCATCAGCTGCTCTGGGACCAACGCACAACTTCCTGATAGCAACTTCTCTTCCGTGTTTGAAAAACGTGAACCAGTGAAGAATTGTAGATCTCTGGACATGGCCTTGTTTAGCAGGTACTAATTAACAGAGCCAGTAGGTTGTTCTCAGTGCCATGGAATTATGAATAGAATGCACAGAAATCTCACATGGACTTTGAGTTTGTTCAGCTCTAAATATTAAATTTCCAGCACTAGCAAGATGCAGAGGATGTATGTATTCTTGGTATATGTTCCTGTTGCTTAGGAACAGCTGTCTGCAGTGACCCTGTGTTTCTGGTGAGAAGAGTAATGATGTATGAAACTGATGTTAAACAAGCAAGATCAATCTTCCCCCTAGGAGCTGTTCTTCATGTTCTTTGATACTTGACATCCTCTGTAAGCAGTGCGTGCCCTGGAGTTTCCTGAGTTGCATGAGGGGAAAAATAAGTGAGGTGGTTGGAGGCAAAGCTGTTTGTGACTGCCATCGCACCTCACACGCTTCTTCAAGGAGCTGTTCTCCAAGGAAGAACCTTCTGTGATCCTTCACAATTAGGTACCAGTGATGATGAAGGCCTTGTTTTGTGTACCATCCTTGTTTGTGATGTACAACTGTGGTGGAACTGCCTGCTGATGACAGCCTGCAGCCAGTGAGTTCTTCATGCTTACTGCTTGATAGAGAAAGGATCACAGGATGGCCAGGGTTGGAAGGGACCTCAAGGATCATGAATCTCCAACCCCCTGCCACATGCAGGGCTATCAATGTGCTCTAAGGCAGAAAATGGGAACTTTGACAAAAACTACTGGAAAACTTCAGCCTGTGTGCTCTGAATTGGTCTAGTGAAGCACTTGGAAACAAGTGTGAGAAGGGTCCCAGGCCTCTGGAGGAATTGTTGGGCATCCCGCCTTGAGGGTGAATACTGCAGTGCTGTTCAGTCAACCTGGATCCCAGAGGCTGTGCTGTGCTGGCTGGTTTGTGTGTTCTTCACCTGACTGGAACCTTCTGCTGCAGTAACTGCCTTCCACATCATGGGGTGGCTTATCCCAAGGTGATGATAGCTGGGGTATCTCTCAAAGGATAGTAATGTGTTTGTTGATCTTCCAATCTTGTTCCCTCTGTTGCCCCAGAGCCGAGAGTTGCCCTTGCTGCACTGATTTATGGGATCATTTAGGATTGGTGCTGTTGGCCAAGAAGAGCTGGAGCAAAAAGTCATTTGCTAGCTGCTGATTTATGGCTATAGTAAACAGTCCTGAAAAGCACAGTAAGAATTTTCTGGACCTTATGCAGTTCCAGCTGACTGGTAGCTCCAGGCTGTTATTTGACCATGTGGAGTAATAAAACTGAGAAAACTAATTAAATTTTGGGCCTACCACAAAACAAGCTAGTTCATGCAAAAAATTACTCTACGCTTGCAAGCAACAGTGACTTTATAGGCTTACAAACCTGTATTTAATGACCAAGCGTGTAGTATGGTGTGTGAAGTACTGCATCTCTCTGCTGCACCACCACACAGCTGTGGTTGAGGGAGTCTGTCTGCACCTACCTGGGTGAAGGTGGTTTCTCCCTTCCTGCAGGAAGGGGTTGTGTGCTGGCCAGTTCTGTTTCTAGATCTCATACTGACAGAACACCTTTTTTTCATGTTTTGGTAAGATAATCGTCATGGTTGCCAATCACAGAGCAGATACTTGGAATTTGAAGGAATCCATCTCAAAAAAACAAACAAACTGTGAGGTGATGAGATTTAAAAAAAATATTTATGTAGTAGTTTTCCCCTCTTTTTCTGATGAATGCATTTGAATCGTCACGGCACTCAGTGCCAGGTAGCGTGCATCTATCCCAAGCCTTGGTTTTCTCCTCCAAGCTGAGTGTTATTGCAGAGCTATTATTTGACCTAAAAGAAGTGTGTGCATACTCACTGCTATAGAATACTGCTTTTTCACACATCAAATCAAGTCCCTGTAGATTTTCACCTCCCTCCCAGATCTGGCAGACAGTGAAAAAGGGAGCTATTTTTACTCAGAAATGTTCTGTTTCGAACCCAGAGCATTAAAAGTAGTTTTCTCCTGACAGGCTTCTTGGCTGATTGCTGTAAAACTCCATACCTTTAAAGGAAGGAGAAAACTTCCTATAGGAAGGGAAAATGTTGGGATTTTGGGGTTCACTAGATTAAGTGGGTGTTCCTGCCTGACCTTCATCTTCATCTCAGTGGCGTTGCTTGCCAAATATGTCACTCAGAAGTAACAGAAAGAGACCCAATGTTTCAGATCTGATTAACCTCTATGACGTTATTGTGTGTCTTGATTGGATTACGTGCAGAGTTTTTTTGCTGTTTTCTTAAACAGGTGCTTATCGCTGTGACATCTGCGGCAGGCAACAAGTTAGAGTAGGAAGTAGGAAGGCCTACGAATAAATGAGTGGTGTTTGCTTCTTCCCCACTGCTTACCTAATTCTGGCCTTCCTTTCTGCAGATTTTCTGTAGCTGATGCTTGTGAGATGTGCCTGAGTGAACAAGATGTCGGTCTCACCCAGCAGCCTGGGTGCTGGACCAAAGAGCACCTGATTGCTGGTTGCAGTTCTGTCTTTTAGGAAAGACTTCTGATGAAACTCTGCATTAACCTTCCATATTGAGTTTTCTTCCTTTTTTTTCTCTGAACATTTTAGTTACAAATCAGGGCTTGATTATTCTGCTGTACATTTTTTGATTTTGCTTTTGTTTTTGCTTGTATCATCAGTGGCTGTGGGCTGTTGGGAATTGTCCTTATTCAGTACTGCAGTGGGCCTCCTTCAAGGACTTCAAAGCTCATTCTCCAGTGTCAGTTAATTTAGTTTCACAAGTTGGAGCACAGAATAAGATCACTGATCATATCCTGTTACAGTGAAGGACAGGCTGCTACAGACCTAAAAAGAGGCTGGATTTGTGATTGCCCCTCATTCCCCCAGGTGCTGCCTAACTGCATGGTGCCCAGTTAAGAAAAAGGAGAATGTTTTCATGTGACATTTATCCCATGTCCATCCTCTGCTGACTTTTATTTCAACAGACTTGAAATAGAAATCTTTCTTCTTGCTGTAGCTGTAATTGCCTTGGGTTGGACACTGGAGAGGCTCATTCACCTATTTAGGATGATAGAAGGTGCACGTGCTGCTCTTTCATCTGTTTCCAGATAGCTGTGCACAAAAAAAAGTGAATTGTAGGTGTAATATCAGATCACTGCTCTGTACCATGACAAAGAATAGATGTACCAGCACTACTTTAGCTGTGACAAAAGAGCTGTTACATTAAGGATGATAATACTGAACGTCTGGTTTGGCAAAAGGGCTGAGAATTTGTCTAGGGTTGTAAAATATGTCCAGGTAAACTGTCTTCTGTTGTATGCAGTAGCATAGGCTTTAGTGACCTGGTGGATGTAGGATGCATGGAACTTGAATGCATTTCAGTTGTGAGCACTGCACGTATTGCATTTACAATCTCTGGAGTGTTCAGTCTCCCATTGCATCTGGGGTGCCTTCATGGGCTGTGTGTTTGTAGGACATGGACTTGGTGGTGCTTCATGTAAAGAAAATGTGACCATTAAGTTGAATTATGGTGGGTGTTAGTTTCCTTTTTTCAGATTTAATGTATTTCACACCCAGTGGCCCCTCAGCAGCTTGCAGGCTGGATATGTAAATTAGGAGCTGCAAAGGATGGCTGATCCATTAATAGGTGGAATTTGATGCTCATAGAAATGAATGCATTTAATGTTGCATGGCAATAGCTTGCTTGAATTTTTAAGTCGCCTAAATATCTCTTGTTTGAATTCAGTGGCTCAGGCTATATTTGCTACAAAAGCAATGCAGATAGGCCATATGGTTATAGAGGAGTGCCTGTTGTATCTGTGAGTATCACTTACACCGTTTGTGTATCAAATGTTATTCCAAGGAAGCTGTGAAAATGTGAAACTTGATATTTGAAAACAGAGCATCGCGGTTCAGATTCGTGGTGTCCATAGGAATAAGTCCTTGGAGATGTGTTCATGTGTTCATAAACTGTTCTTCAAGAAAAGACAAGTTTTGTGCTTCCATGGTGGGATGTATGTGACTGAAAGGATTCTGTTGGTCTTTACAGGTCTGACACTGTGGGGTTTTAAACACAAAACAAAATCATGGCCCTTCTGAAGGGCTGCCCCTTTGCTTCCTTTGGGTCCCATGCTGATTTCATTACAAATTGCAGAGGGGTGAGGACTTTTCCTGATTTTTTTTTTTTAAGTGTTCCTTTAAGTGTGAAGGCATGGAAATATGGAAAGATTTGTTTTCTCTTGAGGATTTTATTAAAGCAAACACAGCATACGCCCATCCTGGGAAAGTGTTTATGTGATAAATTTCAGTTTTCAAGCACGTAAGGTGGTGATAATGGTAAGAGGTGCACTCTGAAATCATTGCTGCTTCTCGCTTTTCCCTTGAGCTCTGAGACACAAACACTTCAGCTCTTCATCACTTAATGCCAACCTGGGATGAGGAAAGGAAGCAGCAAAATATGCAGAGAATGTTGTGATGCACACTGCAGAGTTGTGGCAAGGGGAAAGATCATTCAAGTCTGGATATCCCTTTTTCCCCATGGATTCTATGGTTATTTTAATTAGTGAAGCACCAAGCCTTGGGTAGAGGCAGCAGGGATTTGCAGTCTGCTCTGGGTTGGTAGCTGTGGTAGTTTACATGGTAACTGTGCTGAAGTTCTGCTATTGCCTGAGTAACCCTATTTTTGAAGATGGCTTCTGCTGAAATATCTGTACATAGAAAGAGCTGAATGAAAAGCACACTTCTTCCCTCTCTGATGGGGAAATGCTCAGACTCACAGTTCACATCTCATACCAGTGGCAGGTTTGTGTTTATCCTGTGTGGAACAGAAGCAATGCAGATCCCAGAGCAGCTTTACAGCTGGGCCATAGCTATTTTCTTTCAAATGAGAAGAAATAGTGAGACTGACTGTCACTGCTTCACATCTGTTGCTGTAGGTGCAGTGCATTTACTGTCCTGTGCATGTCTATATGTGGTGGTTACTGTGGGGCTAAACACTAAAAATCTTACCTGTACGCCTCCTGTCCAGCTCCTCCAAGACTTTCCCTGTGATGAGCAGAACCAGGTTGTATTCATTTTCCATCTATCCTCTCATTCCTTATCTTTGCTATCATTAATTGTTAGCATCTGTCTTGAAAGATTGCCTCTTAGCATGGTGCTGATGGGACGCTTCCACAGAGGATTAAGGCTGGAGTGGATTGAGGAGGGGCGGTCTCCTTGCAGAGGGCAGTTTGCCAGTTGTGTGCAGGCTCATTGCTGCTGCTCTTCCAGTTACTCCAGTTCACGTCAGGTCACAGGCAAGAGCTGGTTGCAGCTCCACTCCCTTCACTGCAGCCAGCTGCTGAGATGTGGCCTCGTGCACCCAGCAGCTGTGTGGCTCTACAAGACTCACTCTCTTTACTTCAGCTGCATCACCCCATGGAAGTGTTGTCATACCTGCATCATTGGGTGGTTTTCTACTGTGCAACTGCAGTGCTTTGATCAAGGATGTGGGTAATGATAACAGCACTGTGGGGCACGGGCAGTAGCTGAGATGTCATTTCTTACTGTAACGTGCTCCCTAGGGGGCAATATGTCTGTAAATCACACAAGTGCTTTCCTGCAGCTTTGCTTGCTTTCCCTTACCACTTTGGCTGCCAGGATTTCAGAAAGCACAGGCTCCTGCCCTCCTAAAAGTACTTAGCTGGTATTTCCAGTGCCCTGAAGCACAGCTGAAGGCCCCACTAAGCTCACTTGAGAGATTATATTTCTTTTTGCTTTATTTGGTTTGCTTTCCTGTCTGGAGGAGTCTGCCTTTTCCTTTACACGACAAGATGCTGGGGAGAATCCACTGACATTTCAGGAGATAGGAGCTTTCCTCCTGCTCTGCTGGTTTTCTGATCTGCCCCTAACAAGGCCTTGGAATCTCTTGTCCTTTCCCAAAGGGGATGCATGTCCTACCAGTAAGCAAACTGAATCTGTTTCCTTGCAAGGACACTGTGGGGCCTGCAGGCACCTTATGTCTAATACATCCCTAAATTTAAATCTCAAAGACAAATAAGTAAAACCAGCAGTTTGCAACAAGGGGCTCAATTTTTAGGGCTTCTTGGGGGGTAATGTTAAAAGTTACACAGAGTTTAGAAATGTTGAATTATAATTATATGAAAATCCCACTGGCTTGTATTCCTCTGTCATTTTAAGCTCTTTCAGACAGCATCTCTTTTATTTCTTTCATTAAGGTGTTCTTACAGAACTGTGGAAGTAGGAATTGTAACATTGCATATTATTTCATTGCCCATCCCAGGTGTTCTTCATCCCCGTGTCCTTTCAGCTTTCCCCAGCTCTCCCTCCTTTCCCTCCTCAGCTTGCCTTGAAGGGCTGGGAAAGCCGGCGCTGCCACATTATGTTGCCTGTCTGATTGTTGTGGGGTTGTGTTTGTGCAGAGGAAGGTCACGGAACAAAAAGACCACCAGGCAGGGGTGGGCAGGGGGGGTTCAGTCCCTCTCCTTTCAGTCCCTGTGGCAATGGGTGGGAAGAGTCTTGTTTGTATGACAGGATTTCAGGGGCTGATGACTTTTTGTTTAGGTTTCTTCTGGCTGTTACATGGGCCCTGGAAGGCTACAACAACAATAGAGTGCTTGTATGAGATTCGTGGGGCTGAAAAGTGCTGAGATAACCCAGAGCAGTCATTGCAGGGCTGGGTGTGTGGATGCTCTGCGTGGGGTGTTTGTGCTATGTCCAGATTTGGCTCCACAGAAGCTCTTCTGGGATGCCTGAACTCTGTGGACTGAGATCCTTAGCTGGATAAATGGTGTGAAAGTTTCTCTTTTTGTAGAATTAAGGTTGTAAGGGGGGGAGACAGCTCCATGATCTGTTGTAGTAGCTATGCTTCCCTGAGTATTTTTCAGACTTCCAGTCAATGATTTTTATTTGCAGTATCTACCTCCTTCCTTGCCCATCAGCTCCACACTTCCATGAGCATCACTGCTTTTAGACAGGACTTGCTTCCCTATCATCACTGTCCTCTCAGCCCTCTCTTGCTCCCCACCCTTACAAAACATCTCAGCCTGTATTTACTGTTGACTTATACAAAGACCAACATTGTCAGGGAGTCATTTCAACTGTCCTGAGTTAATTCGTGTAAAAAGATTGACTAGCCTGTGGTAGTGGTTTTGCCTTGGCTGTCTGATGTGGGACACTTAGATCTGGGAGCAGGAAAGAGCTAGAATTCCATCAGGATGTGGGTTGGGGAGGGAGGGGGCAGTTTGGTTCCTTTCTTCAAAGATGCTGCAGCAGCCCTTTCTGGAAGGGGATGACTTGTCAGTCACTAGCTGCTGGCAGCAAAGTCTGATTCAGAGGTAACAGCTGCAGCTTCCCAGAGATGTAGATTTCAGCAACCTCCAGCATGCCTGAGCTCCTGGATGTCCCAACTAAGAAATTCATCTTCTGCATAGTATTTATGTATGTAAGCATTTGTTTTTAGTAGATGCTGACCTTGTTTGAATGCTTCTAGACTAAGTAGAGAACTGCACTGTGTTGTCATTCCCCACAGTACTTGTAACCTCTCCTGCCTGTGTTTGGATTTCTTCCAGAGAGCTAGCCGTTCCTGCAGGCAGGCACTAAAGGGAGAGGAAGGCAGCTGGGATGGAGTGCAAATAAGGAAGCAGGCTGAAATGGTATGATCTTCTGACTCAAAGCAATAGCTGGTGCTGTTAGAGCTTGCTTGAACTGCAGCAGCTGTGCAGCTCACATTCCTTTCATTAAATTAAGAATTATTCACATTCTCTCACCCTCCTGCCTAGTGCTGTATGTAATGTGATGTGCTAGTACCCAGGCTAGTAGATAGAAAACTAAGACACACTTCTGTTCGCAATTGCATTTCTTCATGGGCTCAACTGTCCTGTGAAGCTGCAGTGTTTAAGCTTGCCAGAGCATCCTTTCTACAGACTCTTGCTGTCCCTCTAGCACTGCTGTATGCTTGTGTATTACTCTGCAAACACACATCAGCCTCACGTCTCTGCTGTTTCCAACAGAGACTCACTTGGACATCTCGGTTGTAGATATCATCAACCTCAGTGTACTTCCTGGGAGTGCTTTGACCTTTTTTCTGCTTTAAACCCTACTTAAAAATCTCCCCATGAGCATTTGGCAATTTCCATTTTTTACTAGTTTGTTACTAGGTGACAGTGTAGGAATGCTACATGGAGGTGGTTGGAGCACAGGCAACTCATTTCATCTGCAGTCATATTTTAAGTCTCCTCATCCTTGGGTGAATTAGGCCACTGCCCTGGGTTCACATTACCTAAACACAAATGACAATTTTCTAATGAAAAATTTAAAAAATGTTATTGCCCACTATATTGGCCTTATGGAATTTGAGGGAGTTTCCTCTAAACGATCAGTGTTGAAAGCTAAGGCAGATTCACGGGAAAGTCTTGGCATGACTGAAATCTCCAAGTGTTACCTGGAAAAGTTTTGTTTTGAAAAAACTGTCCCGGTGTTAGAAATTGGTGGGAAGTTCTGCAGACGACACAGATGATAAGCAGTGTTTCTGTGTTGCACATGCAATCTGTATGTAGTTGGATAGTGTTACACTTGCATCTGTTGGGTTGATCCTTGTAATTATCTTGCTGCTTTATCCCACCAGCTATTTCCATGTCAGTGGCTCAGTTTTGCTACAAGTCCTTTTGACGGGGGCTGCTTGGCCTTTGGTGGCTGCTGTTTGAGTTGTGCTGGGTTCATGAGAATCTGCTGACTGGGGGCAAAGAAGGTGTCTGATGGTGGAGGGATTATACAGGGGTAGACGATGGTAACGCTGTCTGCTCCAGGCAGCTTTTCTGCTCCTGGATTAAAGTTCATGCTGTGTTACTTGTCTCCCTCTCTTTAAGGCCTTGTCAAGTCTGTGTGGGAAGCTATTCTGTTTGCAGTGTTTAACTGTGTGCCGCTCTACTCTCACTCTGCCTCATTTCTCCTCCCTCTTCCCCCTTCCATTCAAGCAGCATCTTTCACTCTTTCCATTCAGGCCTGTCTTTGCTCTCTGCCCTGTGTAAAGCTTCTGTGCCTTCCTTACCATTCATCACCTTTTTGCTCATTCACATCCCTGCCTGCCTTTCTCCATTCATCTGGGCTTCCTCTCAGCCCGCCTGGGCTGCCCTCTCCTCCTGCCCCCTCCTCCTGCCCCTACCCCAGTCCTCCTTTTGTGTCTGTGCTCTCCCTTTTCTGTGACCATCCAATCTGCAGCAGTCTGCAGCAAGCTCCATGAGGATGCTCTGCTGGAAGTTTCTCTCTCTTGGTGGGCTAATTAATCCCCATTGGGACTGTTTGAGGAAGATTTCTCTCTTGCAGGTGAGAAGACTCTTCCCACTTCCCAGTACTGCAAGAATGATGCATGAATAAGAGAAGTATTGCTGTGTCCTAAACGTCATTTTCAGTCTGGTCTTCCTATCTGTCCATCCTGCCTTGTTTTCTCCTTTGTTTTCAGCTGTTGCAGTTCTGGGGTTGGGAGGTTGAGTCACTTTAAATTTTCTATTGCTGAGGAATGTGACTTCCATTTTCTCAATTAAGCTAGCACTCTAATTATGGTTATTAACCTTTATCTTTGCTTATTTCTTCTAAATGTCTGTATTTGGGCTGTTTGTTGCTGTTGGAAATGTTAGAACCTAAACCAGCAAAGCGTGCAAAGAGACAAAGCTATGTGGAGATTTGGCCTGTGGTTGTCCAGTTAGTCAGCGGGGCTGGACTGGTGATGTAAGATTTGACTTTCAAGACTGACCTGTAAGCTGCCCTGCTTGCCTGGCCTGTTGCATTGGTTGAGGATGTCTATCCAGCAAAATGTGCAATATGACCAGCCCATGGTCAAGATTAAAAATCATATTTCCATCTAAAAATAAATAAATAAAATTGTTTTAGAGTGCCTCGGCTTCTTTCCATTAGTCTTAATGCAGTTACATAAATAATAGAAGAGGAAGAAGCAGAACCAGAGAAGGCTGAGTCTATAAACACATCTTTCTGCATGAAGTCTTGTGGCAGAATGGAGGACATCTCCTGCCATCCATGCCATCTCATTAATCATGTAATTATCTCCTTTGCTTTCAGTGCTATGTCTTCTTCCTCGTCAGTGTTGCTGATAATGGAGCTTCTGTTTACCCTGGCTTCTTTTTAGGGTGTAGCTTTGGTTTCAAAGCCAGCATAGTGGCATATTTTGAATAATTTAGTTCTGGGTGGCTTGAAGGCTTTGTAATTTTCCCAGCTCAGGCTGGAGGCTGATTCCTGTGAATGTTCTGCCAGGAGGCTGATCTGAAGCATGGCAATCCGGATTGCTCAGAATGGTGGGTCATTGAGGCAGCAGAGGACCGAAAGCTGATTCAGCAGGCCCTGTGAGTGCATCTTGGCTCTCTCCTCTCTGTGTCTCTGGAGGACTTGCATTCAGAATCTCACAGACACAGGAAGGAGAAGGAAGAGAGCTGCATTTAAAAATATTCTTGGTGCCGGAAATGTGGATTTTGGATACTTGCCTGAGCATGATAGGCTTTCACAGCAGGGAAAGAATTTCCTGGGGTCTCTGAATGCAGGTTTTGCTTAGTCTGATGTATATCGGTAGTTGCTTGGACCAGGATCTAAAACTCTACGGAGTCAGGGAGGTAAGGGCAGGAGTTCTTTGTGGTGTCTGGCTGATGGGCCCTTGTCCCAGTCTTTACTGGCTTTGGTTTTGGAAAGGCTGATTAGTTTCTCTATGTGAAACCTTGGCAGAAGGCCATCCGTGTTCATGTTCTCCCTGTACTGCTTGGCCTTGTGGCTTGCTAATTGCGCTTTGTTGTTGTAGTTATCACCCTGTCATGCTCTGTAACTACTACCCAGCACTCGTTGTGCAGGGTCATGAAGGCGCAGCTACATTGCTTTTGCCTTGTAGACAGGGAAATCAGGGCACTCTGAGAAACTTGTTGGCTCACTCCAGAAGTCTGCAGTACCAAGGATCAAACCTTTCCAAAACCTTCTTTCCTGTTTGCTTAATAACTTTACAGTGGTGCATTCCTGAATCTCCAAAGAAAAGGGAATCTTAGTCCAGCTCCCTCCATCTCCACTTTGCCATGTGCTGCACTCAGAGAAACAGTTCCACAAAACCAGGTGATGTGCTGTGTGTTCTGCAGACACTGCAAATGCTGAGCTGGAAAGTATTTTGCTCTCTTACAGCACCTTTCCTATGGACTGGGTGATGTCTAGGAGCCCTGTCCAGTGAGTTAGTGAGGTTATTTCTTTAGTGCTTAAATATAATCTGGTTTTTGAGAGCTGGGTGATGTTTCCAGCCCTCAAGTTCACCCCAGGTCAAAGCAATCTAGCATGTGTTGAAAGTACAGCTGGACGGCTTGTAATCACTTCATATTGACTGAGCAGTGGTAGTTGAATTCATTATTAACAAGGGAATAGAGTGTATGTCACTGAAGCCAGCACTAATGTTTCACCACATATGTTCATGAGACTCAGATTTGGTGACTTAATGGTGAAAAGATGAATTTTGGGGTGAAAAGGTATACACTGGCCTTCATCTTTTCTGGATTAGGGTTCCTCCTCTCATGTACGCTTCATCCTATTAGAAGAGACAGTAGGATCATTAAGCTGTTGGGAAAGTTATTGCCACCAGACAGTGACGAAACGGTTAAAGCAGACCTTTCTCCTGCCCTCCCCTAGATATTAGGCAGTTTTTCACCTTCTGCCTTGTCATTCCTTTGATTTTCATCGAAGTATGAAATGCTACCTATCCTTGCATGTTAAAAAAAAAAAAAAGAAAAAAGAAGTGAGCTCCCAGCATGATTCCAGAGACTGTGGAAAGGTAGAGAATGAGCTGCTCTGGTAAGATATCTAACTTATCTTCAGGAGATCTTCAGTGCCAATCCTACATATCTTTTCACAGCCTGGACGTGGAGTCTGTCAAACTCACGTGTTGACTTGGAGACTGTTGCTTTTACTACAGCATGGCCCTTGAGGCTGGAGGTGGTCTGAGTTCCCAGTGCATGTTAGCATCTGTAGATTGCAGAGACTGTGCTGCATAATGGTCTTAAGTTCAAAGCCAGCAAAGTCTGAGTTCTTTCTGAACCCACCAGAGATCAAGAAAAAAAAAACACACAGTTGGCTCTCCTTTCTAGTGCCAGACATGGGAAGAAGCCTACTTGTGATCAAGAAGCAGGCCTTCTATTGACAGCTCCTTTGTGGTGGAAGATAAAGCACCAGTTGCCATTCCCGTGTCTCAAGAGGAGCAGCTAAAACTCGGGACAATTTGTTTTCAGAACCTACCTACTAATGCAGAAGCAGAGCAGGGGTCAGTGCCAAGAGGCCTGACAGCCAGGCTGGTCTCTTCTGCAAGTGAAGGCATTGCTGAACCATGGAACAATATAATTTTGAAGGGAGTAATTCAATCCCCAGCTAATATCCAAATTAGATAAATTTCTTGGAGCCTTGCCCATTATGAAGAGAACTTATGATCGGAGCGATATATTCTCTCCATGCCAAGACAAAGCCCCTCAGTGTGAGAAACCATGGTTGGTAGGAAATTCTCTGCTCCTGGGTCAGATCTGCAACTCCAAACCCAGCCAAGGCGCTTCACATTGTGCCCGGTTCAGCTGTTGACTCTCCAGCTGCACTGATGCCCCAGAGGGCTGTTTGCCATGGAGCGGAGAAGCAGCTGGCTGTACTGTGTGAAGTGCCTGCCTTTTCCCAAGACACCCATTGTCTGTCTGCAGCATCAGCCTCCACCCTACTTGCTCACTCAGCCGTGGCTGATGTGTCTTTAATTAAAGAGGAGGAACAATGTGGGATTATTTTCTTTCCTAATCTGGTTTTCTACTTTTATCAGGCTTTGAGCCTCCTCCTCTTATTTTTGTCTTGCAGTGGTGTCCTTACTGTTATGGACTATTTGCTTTAAAATAAGAAATAGGAAAACAAACAAAAAACCCAGCTTGTTTGGGCTAGGGAATTAAGATCTTGGGTCAGATGGCTGCCACAGTCATTAACATATTTACATTTTTCCTTAAGAGCCTGGTTGAGGATCAAGGGAGTTAAGAGTGATTGTCATTGAAATGTGGAGGAAACCTTGCATGAAATTGCCGTTAGTATCCTATTGTTTAGGGGTGGAGGGGGGCAGTCAGCCTTCCTTAGCCCTGCAGTGCTTGGGTTGCACTTGTCTGTCCAAGTGCATGGGCAGAGGCAGAAGTAACCAAGCTTAAGGAAGCCACTGGGCTGCCTTGGTGCTGGGAGGCTCAGTCCTGTGGGGCTGGGGCTCAGTGCAGCCTCTCTGTGAGACAAAGGTGCTTGACTGAGCTTGTGGGAGAAGTGGATCATCATGGATAAATACATGAAGCGCCTAGCAAAGGTCAGTTGCCTCTTTTTTTAATTGATGGACCCGAGTGTTGTGAGTGTGCTGTTACAGCTTGCTTTTGAGGCTTGTTCTGCAGGACTGGCTCAACTCCTCAATTTCTGTGTTTAGCTGCAATATCAGAAGCAGAATTTGAGGTGGTTTGCAGTGTTGGGATGGATTTTGGGTGTTGTGGTGACAGATGAGTTTAAAGTGTCTCTATTTTATTTGATAGAAAAAATACTTAAAAATAAGAGAATTCCCTTACAGCTGGGGTTTACAGTAAAACATTCTGTTCCAGGTTGTCAATGGAAGCTGTATTCCAGTCCTGTTCTGAGGCATTTTCAATTCAGTTGCCACTTATTTACTGTTGACCCATTGCTCTTTCATGCTGCTCCGATCCAAAGTTTTACTTCAAATTTATTTCTAATTGTTATCAATAACTTAGCCAAACTGAAAATTATATATAGTAATGTGATAGAGGGAAACATACTGCCTAAGGCAGTGACAGTGCCTTCTGACACTGTGTTGGTGAGAGAAGCAGCAGAACCTTGTGTCCTTGCGGGCTGGCTTGAAGTTCGGAGGGACTTATGTAATCTCTGTTCCTGGTCACAAAATGTCTCTTTTCAGCATGCTTTAAAGCAGAACAAAGTCCGGGGAAAGTGTTTTGTGATCTGAGCAGCTTTGTGTGCTTTGGGAGCCTGCATGCTTCAGCACTTGTATCTCTTTTGACCTTTGAAGGAATATCGATGTTTCCCACTGCTGTGGCCATTGGTCTTTCTACAAAGTCAAAAAGTGAGCACACAGCATGGGGGAGATTCCCACTCTTCTCTTACTGACCCTGGCCCTCAAGCTGGGAGGCATTTAAGCCTTTAAAGCACAAAAGGTTTTGTCCTAGACAAGATACATTCTAAATGTCCAGATATACTTAAGTAGAGCTCTGGTTGGGCCAAGCGTTTTTAGGAAACAAGGATGAAAACAGTACTGTCTGTGGGAAAGCAGGTGTTAGTTCCATTCACTGAATAAGCCATCACTGATTCCCCTTGAGAAAGGTCATCTCAGGTATTATGCTAATAATACTTATTTCCTTTATTTGCTTCTGGGATTAGGAATCACAAAAGTCAGCTGTGTGGGACTTCCCAGCAAGAGCCAGAAAGTATCAGAGCTGAGCCTTGTGGAGAAGCCCTAATATTTGAGTTGGTTATAAGATTCAGTTTAATTCAAAGCATTAAATTGGGGTGACTGAAGTAGGGGAGCCAAACTTGTCCAGGGATTAATACTAAGCCCTTGTTTAACAGTAAACAGCTGATGAAATCCACCTTTGGCTCTGGGTGCCAGCTGTCAGGAAGCATACATACAGGCCACCTCACAAGGACAGAACAGTCCTTTGCAGACGGCGAGTACCCAGCTCTGGCTGCCTGCTGGTCACTTGGTTTGTCTTGTTCTGTGTAATCCACTTCCCCCAGCAGCTTCTGCTGCACTGACAAAATATCTTGTTCCAGCAAGAGTGTGTGATCTTCTCTGCTCCATTTAGGCAGCTCCTTCTCTACAAACCAGCCTGTGGTAGCAGCCACCAGTGGGAGAAAAGTACTTGGCTTAGGCCAGAAGGAGCTGGCGCCAGGTCCTTCAAGTCCTCACATGCGGTGCTGCAGCCTCCAAACAAGCTGCCCGTGCTCGAGGACACTGCTTTAGCTGTTCTGCTGATGGCAGAGCAGTGCCAGCCCAGCTGCTGGCAGGCTGCATCCTCTGCCACATCGCTCTGCTCGCCTGCTCCCTTGCCAAGGCAGCCTTTACTCTGCTGTGTCTGATTGAAGGCCTGGCGCCTGCTCAGCTTTTGTTCTGTTAGGAAAGAGTGAGGATTGTCAAGAACTTTTGTGCTCTGCCAAGACTCTTTATGTCCCAAATGTTACCATGAAAAGACTCTCTCCTGACCACCCTGCCCCTGACAGCCATTCAGTCCAGCCAACAAGCTCGATATCATTATCTACAAAAGGAGGCCAGTGAGCACCAAGCTGCTCAGAGCCAAGTTTGGGAAATCAAAGGCAAATCTCCCAGCAACGAAGAGCTGGCAGAGATCAGACTGCACCACAGCCAGTGCTGGATCGTCTGGCCTCTTGCATGCGCTCAGTTTCAAAGCACAAAAGAAACAAACATGCTCAGCGTGGTGCCAGTGCAGGCTTTGCTGGGGCAGCGTGCCTGGGAGCGCTGGCAGGCCCTGGCTGAGCGCCCTGGGGAGCTCCATACCAGTTAGGGGTTGGAAGCAGTTCTAAGTTCAGACAACCTTATGAAGCTGTCTCCTTTTGTTCAGTGTCACTTTTAGGAGATGAACCATTTGGACTGACAGAAAACAGTGACTTTTTTGGTCAGAATGGGATTCCCTCCAAATCTCACCTGGGACTTTCCTTCTAATGAGTCTCATTTATATTCTGAAATAGGCATGTGGCTGCCTTGCTATTTTTAGTTTGACTTAATGCTTTGCTTTCTGTCCAAAGTCTCTTTCCAATTCGTCTCTAAAGAGCTCTTCTGCATTGAAAGCACTAAAATGTTGAAGTTAGAGATGATCTGGAAAGTTATCGTGAAGACTGAACAGAAAATACGTGAGCAGGGATGACGTTCCTGTGTTGAAATTGTGTTAGGAAATATAGGTGTAAAACTCATTCCAGTATGCTTTGTCTCCCAGGCTTCATCTCCCATCTGCTTGATAGTCCAGATAGAGTAGGGTATAAAAAATAGCCAAGAGAATCAATAGGTAGGGAGGGAAGGTGAGGAGAGACTACTTATCTGAAGCTTGTGTGGAAGTGGGATGATGACACATGGATTGGCTCATCTCTGCAGCAGGGTGCTCTGTAGTTTCCTGGGCAGTAAAAAGAAGCCAAAGGCCACCGGAGAGTCCAGCAGCCCTCAGGATCCCTGTAGGTTTACAGCACATAAAGAATACATAGGAGGTGAGAGTTTTATGTAACATGGAATAGTTAATCCTTTCCCTTACTATTCCAGTTTGATCCTGACAACACCGGCTACATCAGCACAGAGAAGTTTCGTTCCCTTCTCCAGAGACACGGCTCAGAGCTGGACCCCCACAAGCTGGAGGTCCTCTTGGCCCTGGCAGACAGCAACTCGGAGGGGAGGATCTGCTACCAGGACTTCGTCAACCTGGTGAGTGCTCTGGCTGTCAGGGCACAGCTGTCATGGACCCAGGTTACAGACTCAATCAAGCAGTGGTCAGTATGAAGATGAAATTATGGTGATATAATGATGTAAAATAGATCTACTGGGTCTAACTAAAGTGTCTTAGCCCCCTGCATGTGTTTATGTATACAGGAAAATAAATGAAGAAATTATCAAATAGATGGCAGTGAGTTTGAGGTTTCCCTCAGCTCCAGCTTAATAAAGTGTGGTCAGTTGTGTATTTATAGTAACAGCTGCTTGTTCTACTGTTTGGTATGTTCAAAATACCATGTAAGCATTAGCAGCACAGCATTTAGGTGTGGAAAGAGGTATCTTCTGAATTATTTTACAGAAATGATGGCCCAAGGCCAGCCAGCGTGTTGGCAGCAGGCTCACGAGTAGAGCTGGGCTTTTTCTCTCGCCTTACTCCACAGAGCTCAGAGCTGTGTAAGCTAATGAGAGGTAGGTGGAGGTGAAAGACATGGGCAACAGCATTCTCCTTCTTTGGGAAATGGGAGACAGTAACAGTCCACATCCGCCTGAAGTGATTTCTGCAGAATGGCAAATTTCCTTCACTCTACTGAATGTCTCCTGTGAAGAAGCCATTGATTTTTCTATCATCAGCTTCTCTATCCTCCTCATCTGCATTTTTTGCCCTTGCTAATCAATAGGTAAAGCAAATGCCAGAACGTTACTTACAAGTGGCATCTCTTTTCTCTCTCTTCTTCCAGTTGCTATCCATTTCCAACATCTAAAAATTTTAGGGCTGCTTCTTTCCCCAGTTTTCTGCTGCAAACCCTTCCTTGTGAACTTCCCAATGGAAAGCAGCTGCACAGTTGAAGCAGACAGAAATGGTACTGCAAAATTGGTGGAGCAGTCCTGGTGCCCTTTATAGCTGTCAGTCTTGGTACAGGCAGTGATGTGTAGTGGGGTAAAGTACGTGCTTTGTGCTTGATAATGATCAGTCATCTTTGTTTCTTGCTGCGGATCAAATCTCTAAGATGTCATTGATGATATCAGACAGGGTTCATTTAAAACCTACTGTCTGTAATAGGAAGTAGAGGTTGAGTTTTTTGTTTTTTTTTTTCCAATAAGTAACCAATAGACTTTAATGAGATTTTAAACTGACAAAAGAAACTCAGGGCTAGTAGCTGTGTTATCATTAAAATATGTTGTCTTAAAGTTTTGCAGCTACTTCTGTCTGAGAATGTGATGTTTTGTTGTTGTTTTTGTGTGCATGTTTTTGGCCATTGCTCTGTAGACATTCTGCTGGCCAAGTGTGCTGCTAAAAGAGAACTTTAAGGCAGCTTCTCTGACTTAAGAGCTTTCCTTTTGCAGATAACTTGGAGCACACCCTTACTGTCAGCGACTGCCCAATGAAAAATTCACATAATTTGTGTCTGTAAAGGAACTTTTCTGCAAACTCTCAACATGCTGTTTTATCTTAACAGAGTGAAGGTGGGGCAATATTCCCAGCTGGACGCAGGATTTAATAGGCAATAGCCAGTCATGTCAGAAGGATCAGTTCTGCAAGGTGCTGGATCCCTCCTGCTGTTCCCTCAGCTCTCTTTACCCTCTTGCTCAAGCTGCTGCCTACTTTTCCATTGCTTTTTAAGTCTCTAAATGTGGTTGCTTGTAGCTGAAGGCATTTCTCA
The DNA here is from genome assembly GCA_035772895.1 of Perdix hodgsoniae. Taxonomy (NCBI): domain Eukaryota; kingdom Metazoa; phylum Chordata; class Aves; order Galliformes; family Phasianidae; genus Perdix; species Perdix hodgsoniae. The sequence goes on along the minus strand of JAPSGF010000021.1, from coordinate 6,373,390 downwards.
GTATTGTATGGTTGAAGCCACTTGCTCATTTAATGCACTTTGGTGATAAAAGCAGAGCTTGGTCTGTCCCTTGTGAGGATTCTGTGTGTGACTTTAGATTTTTGTGGCTATCCTTTCTGCTTTGAAAGGAAAGTAACTCTAGCTCCTTGCAGTTCCAGTGCTTGTAATGGTAGCAGTTTTACTTGGGGGTACTTCCTCCAACTCGGCTTTAGCTGAAAAGAGAAGAAAGAGGGGGAAAAGAATTGTTGCTGGGAAAAGAAAAACTTTTAACATTGAATTTTCTCTTCTGGCTTTGTTAGTGTGTATGTGATAGCATCAGGAGGGCTTTCTTATCTTTGTGGAGGTGAGCTTTTAAGAAGTTATATATTGTATTATTTCCCTCAGATAATAGGAAGTCAAGAGAGGTCCTTTAAAACTTTTTTTTTTCTTATGGTGCTTAGAATTACTTCATAGTGCAGTCATAGAACAGCTATAAATTCCACTTCCAGTGTCTTTCCTTGTCCTTTACTGAACCAGCTGACAACTTGCACTGAAGGCTTAGCTGAACAATGCTTTGCAGAAACTGCATATAATTATTACCTGAGTCACTGGGAAAATGAGCAATAAAGCCTAAATCTCTGATTCTCAGGGGAATCTTCAGTAAGAAAAAAGTCTGCCTAAATGAATATCTCCTCTTCCTGCTAAGTTTGTGTTCACTTTCTAGTGAGTTTTTAAGCTCTCTATTGCAAAATAATCCCGGGCTTCAATGCTAGTGGCCTTGTCTGATGAGAATTTAAGTATAAATACTAAACACCGTTGCTAACCTGAGAAGTCCTGTTACAGGACAAATTGCAGGTTTTGTATCTCCTTCTCAGCTTCTTTGTGCTTCCTGTTAGCTGCATAATTGAAGCAGAGCAAATCCTGTGACAAACACCAAGATGACTCCCATCACTGACCTCAGGTTTTCCTTCAGTGTCCAGTGGGGCACCCATTTAAGTGATTTCTCTGCCCTTGATTCACACTGTCCTGACTGAAACTACAGGATTCTTGAGCTCTTATCCTGGCCTTAGTTCAGAGATATAATAAATATTTAATTTTAAAAAGGTTTGAAAATCCCTTACTTCTCTATTTGATCTAATATTGGGCTATGCCAAGTAAGAAGGGTGTTTTCTTAATAGACAGATGGTTCTGCAAATTAATGGTCATCTGATCGTGTCCTTGTCCATCTCTTACCTCCCAGTGTGTCAAAGCCCTTATTGGGGTGCAAAGTTCTTACTCCATGGAGTACATCCAGGAAACAGATACCCTCCTCACAAATGTACCTCACACTATCTTTGTGGTATTTTCCTTCCCATTTTGGAGGAAAGTGAGTGTTGTGTCAACTTGGAGCACTCCGAGAGCCACATGCATCTCCTGAGGGGAGAAAAGGTATCAGATGGTCAGGTGAGTATCTTGAAACTGAATAACTGGCATAGAACAGCTGCTTTTGGAATCTGTTCTGCTTATGCATTGATCTGAGTCCATTAGGTACTGGCTGCATGTAGCAGCAGAAGAGAGCACTTTCTTCCAAGTGAACTCGTATGGTAAATAATTACTATGCCAATTGAAGTGAAACTTAGCACAGAAATTTCCATCCTTAGCCATATTCCTCAGCTGTTTCCAATCACATGCATTTGAAACTTGAGAAACATGATGTCAACTTAAATGGTGATTTTAATTGTGTATATATCTAACGTACATAAGTAAATGGGAAATATTATAAAGGTATTTTAAAATAAAAATGCTTCAGGAAATAAAACCTGGATTCACTTCAGATGCAGAATCCTTCCCAGGATCAGTGAAAAAAATGGAATGTGTGCCAGGGTTTTGAGGTTTCAAAGTTTGCTGCATTTTGACAGAACAAAACACTATTTGAAAGAGTAAGTTAGTCTTCTGCAAGTGCTCCTGTGCTTAACCTGGAAATACAAACATAGTTTATCTTTTCTAATGGAAGAGCTGGAAGCCAGGGAATACTCCTGCAGCAACAACGATAATTTATTTGGCTTCCCCTGCCTCCGACTTTCCATGAATCTTCAGAGGAAACCACTGCTTGGTCAGAGAAAATCAAGATGTTGTTTCCTCTAGTTTCCATTTGATACTTTTTGGAAAAGGAGAGTGCTACCAGGCTGATGCAGAAGATATGAAGGATATGAACATCTGTGACAGATGAACTTAACACTGAGCTATGTGTTTTGGGCAAAGCAGTCTTTAACCACATTAGCATTTTAGAGAAGTGAGTAGTGGGGAAAGGAAACAAATGGGAATCTTGAAAGCAGAATTGATTGGAAAAGCTGCATTTGTAAGTAAAGTGGGTTATAAAACTAGAGCTGACAGAGCCTTTTAAAAAGCATGTGCTCACTTCTGATTTTAGTCTTCTGTCTTTTGGAGGATCAGAGCTGAAGTGCTGAATGCCTTGCCTTGTCATGGTCTTGGATGTGTTTAAAAATAGCTGTAGACCAGTGTCAAAGATGCCAATACCTGGTGGGCAGAAGTCCATGGTTTTCTAAGCCTCATGAATAGGGCTGAATAAAACCCATAAAGAGGGTACGGTGCCTCACACGAACTGTGAAACTGGGGGGTGGGGAAATACTGTATGATTTGGCTATTAATTATCATGCTCTTGTGCATGCAACAGTGGTACAGATAGCAAAGAAACCCAGAGAAATTGATCTGCTAGTGGGAATAACCAGATTCTATTGCACGTTGTAGGTTATCTGAGATTGATTCTAGACTAATATGTCCTGAACAGAAGCACGACTTTGTACTCCTGTGAAGTTTCCACTGTCCCACACTAGGCTCTAGGGACTCATCCTAATTTTTAACAGTTTAAATACGGAAAACAGTCCATGTGGGCAAAAAATTATCCTTCCTATCAGCTGCATCAAGACGCCCTTTGAGCAGGGCTAAGCCTCCTTTTGTTTTGGTATGTTAATACCAAGGGCAGAGATGGCAGTGTGGTTACAGGTCATGTCAAACTGGCTGTTTTGCAAGAGAAATTTCTCTTTGCTTAATAACTATTTGCAGGCATGAAAGACAAAGGGAATGTGCTGTTTCCTCTCTCCTAATTCCCTATATACTATTTTCTCTACCCATCTGCCTGCAACTTTAATTTCATGCTCATTAAAGAAGTCCTACATCAATTGTATGAAGAGAAGTGGGGTGGGCTACCCTGAGCTTCTGAGCTTGTAATAACATGCAGGCCAACAATGGGCTAGTGTTCTTACAGCTGATGATTAAATACTTGGCTCATAAATACCAATATTATGTAATTCCAAAATTAAGTCAGCAAATTGTGACCATATGGGAGACTTTGGGAAGATTTGGATATTTTGAAGTCAGTCTGTGGAACAAAATAGGCTTCCTATCAAGAGTTGGTGAGAGTAGCGGTAGTGAGATAATCCTCTGTCTTTTCCTTGTGCCTTGGTTTCTCATCACCTAGTTTGAGATTAAAAGCATGATCCTAAAGCCTATGGAGTTACATGAGTAGGGCCAAGACTGTTGTGTTTGCCTGAGGCCCAGCAGTCAGCTGTGCTGCCTCTTGGCAGCTCCTTTCCCTATTGGCATGGTGGTCAATGGGTGCAAGTGGAGGTCGGCAGGATGTGCTTTTACCAAGAGGCCTAATTTTAACAAGTCACTCATATCTTAAGGATTGTGGGTGCTTTTGAGCATGTCTTTCTGATACTCTGAGTCCCTGCCTAATTTGGGTGTAAAACCATGCCAAGGCTATGAAGCACTGTAGGGAACCTGGCCTTCTTCCCATAGCCTTTGCAAAGATGGAGATCTGACAATTTTTTTTGTAAGTGTTTCTGCCTGAGGTGGCAGGAGGTTTAGCTAGATCTCTTAAGGGCTCTGAAGAGTTAGTTGTAATTACCAAAGGCTTTTAATTTTCTAGGTAAATTGAAACCTGGCTCCTACTGACACAGCACCTGCTGTTGTTGGTAGACACAGGGAATCTCTTTCTTACTTGTTGCCAGTCATGTTCCCTCTGAGGAGCATGGTGTGAGTTGTAATCTAGGATGAATACACTCGGTGCTGGATTTTTTCATATGCTTTGCGAGACTGCAGCAATTCAAGACTTTTGCTCCATTTCATTTGCAGGCAGTTTTGTCTTTGCCTGTTTGCTAAGAGCCGGTGAATTGAATTCCCAGCACACCTCCTATCTAGCCACCTAAGAAGTTGGTTTCAAATGTCTTCTCCATCTCTAAACACTCTGATCCTATTGCCTCATGTCTAAATTAGCCATGAGTGTAGTTGATGTGACGCATCTGTTCTGTTGTTTGGACAGGATACCAATTGGACAATAGCTTATGGTGCACAGAAGTAACCTTGTTTGGTTTGAGGAATATAAGGTCTTTCTTCAGCAGTCACATTTGTTCCCCACAGAGCTGCTAGCATGTTGCCCAAGGATTTCCCTTTCTCTTGTAATATCAACATTTACTGCTTTCCCATCATTACCAGTTAAAATAACTCATAGTATTTTGTCATCCAGATGTGACCAGAAACAACCAAGATGGAACACCTTGTAAAAATGATTGAGTGTGAGAACAGGTAGTTGAAAGAACAAAGCTACAGCTGTCTTTCATTATTCCATGGAGGAAATCATTGTCATAAGCTTCCATTTTATCACGTAGACAGTCCCGTGTTTTATTTCCGTCTTGGAAGAGAAAGGTAAAACTACTGAACAGAAGGGCTTGAAGTCAGTGCAGCCTAGTAATCAGAGAAGTCTTGCAACCTGGATTCTTCCACTGACTCTAATCTATGGCCTTGGACAAGACACTTAGCAATGTGAGGTCCAGCTGCTCACCTCCTCTGAAGAGCCAGACTTCATTTGTCTGAGATGTGACATCCACAGTGATCCTGCAATATCCTTTTCTTGTCAAAAGCAAAAAGGCCTTTCTCTTCTGCATGGTTATGACACTGAGGAATGCCTTCAGGATCACCCAGATGAATTCTCACTGCTCTGACTAGTGTTGGAGTTCTTTGGGCAACATTAGCAGTAATACAGAACAGGAAGCATAGTTAGAGGTTTTATCTTGTTAAGCCTTCTCTACTAAATGTTCAGCCAGTCCAGACAGTGGCTGTGGTGCAGTAGGTTTGTTTGACATCAGGGCTAATTAGCAATTAAGCGAATTTTGGAGCAAGCACTTTCAGACCAGATTTTTTTTTTCCTCCCAGGCAGGCTAGCATAAAATTCCATCTGCCTCATTTGCAAATTCAATTGCTTTAATTATGCATCCAAACTGGGAAAGTGTATACTCAAAAGATCGTTAATTCTGTGCACTTCTCATGATAATGCAATACAAATTGGCCATATCCTCTGAAGTCTGCACCTTCTCAAAATCTGCCTGTTCTGAGTATAACCTATTAGAAAATGGATCCTTTCTTCTTGCAAGTTTACAAGCAGCTAAGACAGCCTGCTCACCATTCTAGTGTATGTTCTGTTGGTACTGCTCATTGTAGTTGTTTTGGTTTTAGACAAGGGGATAATTTTCCTTGAGCAGAGCTAAACTTTGCCAACAAGGATCAGAACATAAGGGTTAGATGCTGTGAATGTACCTTCTGCTGCATTCAAGAAATTTCCTGCCTCTGTTGATGGAAGGTACAGGGAAGTTCAGTACATCGGGGAAGCCAAGGGAAGGAGGCTGGTGAATTGGCTGGAGAGGTCAGCTGGGTACATCAGCAGCCTCAGCTCTGCTTTGCCGGTGTTCTACCCTGACCTCATTTATTGGCCTCAAAATAGTAAGTCCTGTAACTGCTTTTTTTCTTGCACCCTGCATAGGTCACCTTGTGATCAGACTGAGACTTGGTTCCTACAGCTCAAGCCTGATGGTGCTTCTCCTGACCGCATGGGTCTGGTGCGGCCAAACTGGTACTAATCTCCCCGAAGGCTGAACCAGGCCTTCCTTTGTCCTCATGGTTTCCTGTTTTTCTTTTTACACAGATGAGCAACAAAAGGTCGAATAGTTTCCGCCAAGCCATCCTTCAGGGCAACAGGAGGCTGTGCAGCAAAGCACTGCTGGAGGAAACAGGGCTGAGCCTGTCACAGAGGCTGATCCGACACGTTGCATATGAGACCCTGCCACGAGAGATAGACCGCAAGTGGTACTATGACAGCTATACGTGCTGCCCTCCACCCTGGTTCATGATTACCATCACCATCGTAGAGGCAAGTACCTTATTTAATGCCCTGATTTGAGGAACTCATCTCACACTGCCAAGGTTTTGCTGTGGGCTAAACAAAGGCTATCTTGGGACTGGTGTGGATCCAAATAAGGACAAGCGTGAGTCTGAAATGGCTCTTTTGACTTACCTATGTGTGTATGTAAATAGAGGCTGTGTTCCTCTCTGTCCTCATGTGTGGTTATTAGTCATTGAAGCAACTTGTATATGGAACTACAGAATTTGGGAAGGTAAAACTAAATTTTTTGAAAAGTGAAAGTCTTGACAGTTTAAGGGATAGTTCAAATAATAGAATTAGAGATAAACTCTTGTATGGTCACCTCTGCTTTCTGAATGGGGAGAAAATGGAGGGAACTGAACTGGGTTAAAAGTTCTGACTTGCTTATTTCTTGCTTACAGAAGAGCTTTGTACAGTAGTTAAGTAGTGCGTTGGAATAAACAGAAAAGGATATCCTATGGCACTCTGAGGGTGCTGAGCTCCTCTAACTTGGTGACTGACCTGTAATAGAAAGCCACATTGACAGTTAGGCTGACATGTTGCAGGTTCCTCAGAACAGGGAACTTTCATACTATATGGCTGTCAGGTGGTAGAAAAATTTGTTTTTCAGTTGATTTCCTTTCATGATTTTGAGTTGCAAAGTGCTTTTCACTGAGAGAAGGCATTTGTTAACCAAGGAATCTTCCTGCTCTTCTAGGTTGCCTTTTTTCTTTACAATGGAGTGGTGCTAGACAGATTTGTGCTGCAAGTCACCCATCCCTTATATCTGAAAAATGCATTACTTTACCATCCTCAACTCCGTGCTCAGGCTTGGAGGTACCTAACCTACATATTCATGCATGCAGGGTGAGTACTTACAATCTGCAGAGATTTTCCAGAGGCATTTCAGGTTCCTCAGAGAGTGGGAGGAGAAAAGTGACTGAATTAACTCAGAAATCAATTGGGGAAAAAAAATGGAAAACACACAGACAAAACCAACCCTAAATTATGTATTAAAATCTGAAGCTGTTGTGGAGTGTTGGACAATGAGAGGCAAACCTTCACAGCTGTCTGAAGGGAGGAAACAATGTAAGGAACTTAACAGATGCTGCTCCTGTCCCTGTAGTTTTGAGATTGCACCAACCTCTTAGTATGCACTTTCCTGCACATGCTTCCTAAAACTGACTTAAAGCTAAAGCCCATTGTCTGTTTAGAGGAGCTGTGCAAGTGATGTATTGAGTCTGAAAAGATGCTAGACTGGTATTTAAGAAGTATGTATTATATTTTTCCTAGACTTTCTTGTTAAGGCTGGAGAAGTCAGTGAAATTTCACATGCCTGTTCAATGTCATTGCTTAGTAATGCTGTCTCTTCTGTAGGGACTGAGATAATGCCTAGAAATCTGAGACAAAGCTGAACTCCCATTTTGTACGAACTGTACTAACAGCAGTGTGTTCCTTAAGAGCTGACAGTCTCATGTGGACAGATGGACAGAGAATAGTCCATCTAATGCAAAATAAAGGTGCACAGTAAAATATATTGTCCTTCATCCCATGGGAGGTATGTAGCAGAATGAAGAGAATGCAAGGTATGGGGATTCTAATTCTGCGCTTGTGGACTGTGCTGGTCCTCTCAGGATTCAGAGAGAATTATGTGATGTTTGTGATGCCATGGTGATGAGTGAGTGTCACAGAAAAGTTCACCTCCGTACAAAACACTCTACCCCCTCAATGTGCTTTCTCAGATCATTATCCTTACACGTTCCTGGCAGATAATTGCAATTTTCTTTAATTCTGTCATTGAAGAATCAGAGCAACAGGCTTTTTAAGAGTGGTTCATAATCTGGAACTGAATAAAGATCCTTTGTTCTTAAATAGAAAGCTTATATTCCCATCAATCAATGCTCTCCTTTAAAATCCAAAAAGATCAAGCAGATCTTTTCCTTTTTCCACCAGGAAGCTGATGTCCCTTCTCTGCCATGGAATTCCAACCTGTGTGTAACTGCCCATGAGCACAAGATGTGCCCCAGATTTTTGAATAAAAATCATGGTTGGAAAAGAGCAGACTCAACCCAAGGAGAGTAGGAAAAAAAATTATAAAGGAAACTTCTAAATGTGGTGACATCTGTACTCTGCATTCTAAATTCCTCCAGTAAATTTGGGTACAGATGCATCAGTCTACAAGTGCAGACTGTTATGCTTACATGTGAGGCTGGGTAAGTAGAATGAGAATTAGGTGAAGAAAACTGGGCTTGTAGAAAAGAAGGAACAAAATTCTAACTCACACAAACTAATTTGTATCTGATTTTCATTCTGTTGCTGTTGCAGTTCTACTGTTTCACTTTTATAACCACAGATTGCTCTGGAATTCGTTTAAGAGAAGCATCTGCACAACTATAATTTTGCAGCACTTAAATATCTCCTTGTGTCCCCTGTGGCATTCCTTCCTATCTGCGCAAAGTTGCCCTAACCTATAGCAGGCAGTGCCCTGGCATTCTCCACACTTACTGTCTGAAAAATACATTAGCTTTACTTCACACCTGTGGCTGGCTTTGCCACGAGCAGTGGTGACACTGTTGTGCAAAAGTCCCGTTGCTTTTGTGATGGGTTCCAAATTCTTTAGTTGTTATAGCCTTCAAAACAGTGATGAGTCCTCCTGGAATAATAAACCCTGTGACTTATTTGCAGTATCTGGAGTTAGGCTAACTGCTCATTTATTGCTAACACATACATGTAAATCTCCTTTCATATAAAGAGGGTGGATAAATCTTTGAAAGGTAATAATGTTTGTAGTGGAAGTCCATCACTCTCTTGTTTTTCAAAGGAGAGGTTAAGACAATGTCATGGGGTTTATTGTTGTCCTGTTTCCAGCTGAGTCTTTAAGATGGTAATATGGACTGTTGCTTAATTTAGTGCACTTGGTCTGTGCACTAAAGTCAGAAGGTGTCCAAAAAGGCAGCAGTTGCTAAGGCTTGGCTGGCTGTTTCTCTAGAAAGATCCCAAATATGCATGGACTTTGTGATGGTCCTGGTGCAGGGAGCTTTGTTGAGAGCTGAAAAGCCAGGCAAAGCTGTAAATTCTGCCCTTTGCTTTCATGGAAAGCTGACGTTGATTATCTGAGGCCCACACATTTGTAACACTGCCATAACTAATGACTTGCATTGATTCTCAGTCCCGTTTGTTTGGTCCCAGGGAAGGAGAAAGTCTTTAATAAATCAGTGAAATTGTCATTTCAAGAATGACGCATTCAGCACCAGCAAAGGCTAATTATATTTTATGGGTGCTTATTGACTATGGAGCCTTCAATGCTATTAGCATGATGGGGAGGAAGAGTGAATGGGATCACTCCTGCAAAGTCTTTTAAGAACAGCTGTGATTCGGGGCAGTCACTTTTGAGTTGAGGATAAACTTTGCTGAGCCCATACAAAAGCTGCCTTTGAAAAATAAGACCCAGTGCTTTGTGTGAAAATGTCAGGCACTGCCTCATGACACTGGCTGCCAGCTGAAGCTTCTTTCCTCCCCATGTAAAAGGGCATTTGGGTGCTTTGACTCCTTTCTGTGATCTCCGTTTGACCTTTACTCATTGTTCCTAATTTAATTCTCAAGTTCTGTGAACAACCAGGATTGGAATGAGTGCCAGAATACACCCATGCCCAATGGCTTCAAGAGCAAGATGATCAACATACTTGGTTACTTTCCATAATTCCCAGTGAATTATGGTGCTGAGCATCCCGTGCACAGAGAGAAATTTACTCTTAAAGAAAAATTAAGTGATAACAAACCCATTAAGATATCTGGAAAGGTCACTTTTCTGCAGTGTCATTTCTAGCAGCTTTTTCTGGTCCAACTTCAAATTCTCCTTCATGAGACAGTTCTATCATTAGTGCATTTTATCATCAGCATTTTTTTTCTGATGTATATGGGAAATTGCTATGGTAACATGAAGAAAGTCCAAAACAGTGAAAATTCGTAGAACTTAAACCAAGCATTGCTGGGTCTGGCTGCAAGCAATCCGTTTCTTGTATAAAATATGACATAAATTCACAGTGCATTAGCTACTTTGTACTTCTTCCCACAGAAGGTGCTGGTATTGTGTGTTGAGGGTGCGCCGTGGTGTCATCTAAATCCACCTGCTTTGTAAGCAGTCAGTCCTGGTGTTACAATCTCCCTTCACTAAACAGATGCTATCTGATCTCCTTCTGAGATATCTCTGTCACAAGGGAGAAGGGAGTCAGAGTTAGAAAAGAGTACAGCTGTTGTTTTTCCTCACTGCAGGATAGAACACCTTGGACTCAATGTTGTCCTTCAGCTCTTGGTTGGGGTTCCCCTGGAAATGGTGCATGGAGCTGCGAGGATCAGCTTTGTGTACGTTGCTGGAGTTGTGGCAGGTAGGTTACACCTCTGCATGTCCTAGACAGAGAGGCATCTGAAAGTAGTCTGGGATGACTTTTGCAAAGGAGAAATGTTTTGTGACATTTGTATATAGGAGAGGAGCAGTCTGATCTGTTTGAAATTCATTTGGAGGCTGAAATAGGAAACACACTGCTCGAGATGTTTCTAACTATCCATAGGCTCCGTGTTTAGGACACTTGTGGCCCCACTGCACATTCCTTGCAACCTGTAGAAGGCTAACAGAAAGGTGGCATCGCAGGCTTCTATGATTTTCCTGCATGAAGAACCTTTGTTCCACCCCATCCTGCCCCCAGGTCCTGCACCAGCTCTTCTGTTTGTCCTGCGCTGTCTGGTTTCTGCAGCCTAAGAAAGAAGTATTTGGTTGTATGTTGTGATCAGTGTGAAGGAATCTGGAAATTAATTTGATAATGAAGCTATAGGTTTTGATTGATGTTTACTTTGTGCTGTACTTCTTTTATTTATGTTTGGCATTTCCAGCACTTTGGAGGTGATGAAAGTGAACGGACAATAGATCAACATCTAATTAAAACAGGAGGGGAGTGTGAGAACAACAGAGGGCTTCACAGTGGAACTCAGAACAAAGAATTGACTGCCTTAGTTCAAGATTTATGTAACTGGGGAAAAAAAATCACCATAATTTTAGTTTTTCAATAATGAGCAGGTAAAATAATTGTGAGATAGACTGCATTCCTGGAAGAGGCTGTGAAAAGAATAATTGGAGTAGGGCACAGGACAAGGCATGGTACAAACAGCATGCTCATTAATGCAGAGAGAGAACTGAGCAGACCAGCTCTGGTGTTCCTTGCCTATTATTTTAATAAGCATTAAAGTGGTTCCCAGTCCGCAACTTTCCAGGCACAAACTTTTCTACATAGATCAATCTGCAAAGTCATGGGGCTTAATTTGTGTACATACACACTGCACGTCTGTGCCAGGTGAGCAAAGCAAACAAGCACTGAACCTGTTACGACTGAGCCCAGGTGAGCACTGAAAGTTGATGGCAGGGAAAATTCTCAATGCAGGTTGGAACAATAAATGTGGTTGGACAACCCCAGACAAAGAAGCATTCCATAATACCTTTATCTCTTTCTGTTGTTAGCCAGTTATTAAATGTGCTTTGTTCTTTGACGTATGTCAGGAGATGGAGGAAGGAGAGTACATTTGCTGAGGATGTGGCAATATAAAGATAATGCAGCTCCTAGACAATCAGGAATAAATAGTAAAAAGTGGACATGTGCTGCAGTAGCCACTCCCTACTTTTATGTTTTTCTCATTTGTCTGGCTTTGATAAAAGGATATGTAGAAATGCAGATGGAGAGATGCAGTTAAGTGCTTGGATCCTGCACTGAGTGCATGGATTCTGATTACTCCTTTCTTAACTTCCGATTAACATGTCCCTTAGTGGCATTATTTAAGAGCTGATAAGTTTCAGGTCACTATGGTGAAGAAGGGAGCTATAAGCTGGTGGAACCTCAGCTCTTTTTTGACCAGCATCACCTAGACAATTAGCCAAGAAGTCTATTGGAAGACTCTGCACTACTGATGGCTCTCCAGAGTAGTCATTGTGATTTTTTTCCCCATTTCTGCTCATCACAAACATCTTCATTATCTCTGCTTTGTGGCACAAAGTCTGCCTTTGTCTCTCTTCATCTTTTCAGTTACCTCTGAAGTTTGCTATATAGGAGCTTTGAGCAGATCCAGGCCTCTAAATGGGATAAAGAGAAGCAGTGTGTTTGAAAGTATTTCTATTAGCAGTACCTTTATGTGATCGAACTGACATTTTGCCATCTCACGATGACTGCTTCCATTCAGGTTATTTTTAGGAAGCTTTACTCTGCAGTTTTATAAGTAACGGGCTGAGCATTGATCAAAGTCCTGGGTTTAAGTGATCAGTCCCCAGTCCCTTTCAGTTTGCAAATATTTATCTTGTCAGTATACGAACAACTTCTATTTTATCCTTCGGTGAGGAACGGGATGAAGACACTTGTCCATCTTCCTTGCTTTTTTTAAGCAGAGTATATATATACTTTTTGCAGCATAAGTTAAAATATGCATTGCTCCTTCGTGCTGGCTTGTAGTCTTTTTAAGTAGGTACAAAAGAATTGGATTGATTTCTCTTTCCCCCCTTCCTTTTATTTATCTCTATATTGCTGACCTGTAGCGGATAATGCAGAAATAGTGGTTATAGTAGAAAAGTGATTTTATTTGCCTGGTAATTTTGACAAACCCTTGTTCTAATTCCTAGGGTCCCTGGCAGTGTCAGTAGCTGATATGACTGCACCTGTGGTTGGCTCCTCTGGAGGTGTGTATGCGCTTGTCTCGGCTCACCTGGCCAATATAGTCATGGTGAGTACCAGAATGACTTTCTAACCTCTTTGGAAGTAAGTGAATCCACCTAGGTCTGGGATTGGAAAGAGAGCCTGACCAAACCGTTGGTCATTCAGAGCTTGCTCAATAGTCTCACCCCAGTGGCCTGGTCCTGGAATGGAAATATTACACTATAGTTGGTGGATTGGTGCATCAATGACTAACAGTTTGTAAGGTGAATCCGAAGATGCTGTTAACTCAATACTTATTGGTATATTTGAAGCTATCAGTTCTTTTTGAATGGATTGAGGACTGTTTGGAAGAGAAGGAGCTGACTGTATCTACAAAAGTTGCAGAGCTGTTTCTGTCTGCAGTGTGTCGTATCATGTTAGGAAGTACCTAAAGAAATTTTTTATTCGTTGGATTATTTATAGAAGAATCCCCTTTCATTATACTCAAACTGACACTGAATTCTGGTCATAATAGCATTGCTATCTTTTAGCTGTTTCACCTCATGAAGTACGTCATAAAGGTCAGTGAATATAAGCACTGTAATTTCTGGAAAATCTAGGAACAGCAGCTCATCCAGGGTCCTTACAAGGGCTGTGGCAAAGCCCACCATGTCTGCCTGTGCAACCCCATGAGCTTATCACTGGACAGCAATGGTTTTGCTGAGAATGCTATTTTTTCCATGGTTCAGATTTCTGTGTGGTGGTACAGGAATGTGCATCTGTCCTTTGCTAGCAGTGTCAGAGCAGAACAACCATAAGAATAATGGTAATTTAGCTCCCAGTGAGATCTGTGTGAGCTGTGATAATGTGAGCTGGATGCAGCAAAGACAGAGGGTTTGATATATGTGCTCTGGAAAACACGTGCATGTCTTGTGGTACTTTTATCAAGCCTAAAAGATGCTCTTCCAGTACAGATTTGAATGTAAAATCCCCCCAGGTCTCCATGCAGCATCACTTTGTTTTCCTTGTCTCTTTTCCAGAATTGGTCTGGAATGAAGTGCCAATTCAAACTGCTGCGCATGGCTGTTGCCTTGATCTGTAGTAAGTATCCTGCAATACCTGGTAAACATGCAATCCTATCTCATTTGTCTTTGTCCTAAGGGTTCATGCTGATACAGGGTGTTTTGGCTTTGCAGCAGTTTTGGTAGGAACTTGCAGCTGGAACTTCCACATGCACAAGTCACATCACTCTCAAATGCCGATTCTGGTTTTCAGCATAAGCATTTTTAAATGAGGGTTTGTTGTTAACCAGCATCTGTAGCATGTGGAATTGTGAAGATCCGGGATTTAAGTGTCTCCTCTTTGAATTCACAAACAAACAATACTTTCATAACGCTCATGTTTAGGCTTCCTGGAGCACTTACTGTGTGGGGTGCCAACACCATTGTATGTACATCAGTGAATTATCTTCCAGATGCATCCCCAGGGTGCCCTGATGAGAGAAACTGGGCTGTGGATTATCAACAGAAAATTGTCTTCAAATTCTGATATTTTTTTCCTTATTTTTGATATAAATTTTGAAAGGGAAATGCTCCCTTGCCTGTATACACTCTCACAAGCCCAGACTACTGGGGAGATCTCATCTCTGTGTACATAACCATGGCTTCCCAGCCTCCCTGTGCTCACTGTACAAGGCAGTTTCTTTTTCACTCTTCCTGTCTCTTCAGAAGAGTAGGTAGTGCTGCCTTGCAAGGTGCACTTGAGAAGGGGTAGACTTAAGCTATTAATTTCTTTTTTCCTTTTTGTTCCAGTGAGTTTTGAATTTGGAAGAGCTGTGTGGCTGCGATTCCACCCTTCTGCCTACCCTCCATGCCCTCACCCCAGCTTCATGGCTCACCTGGGAGGGGTGATGGTTGGAATCACCCTCGGTGTCATTATCTTGAGGAACTATGAGCAGAGACTCCAAGATCAGACTTTATGGTGGATCTTCCTTTCTATTTATCTAATCTTTGTGTTGTTTGCCATCTTCTGGAACATTTTTGCCTACAGCCTGTTGGATTTGAAGCTACCTCCCCCTCCTTGAATGCACAGGACAGGAGACTCTGGAGAGCAGAAGCAGTCTGCCAGCTGCATTATACGAGTCAGGATGGAGGATCTATTTTTATATTTAACTTAGGGGAGGATGATTATTTTGAACACAACTGTGTGTGGAAGAAGATGCTTAAAGATCTCACAAGTGAATGGGCTGATCAGTTTGTTATTAAATCTACAGGTACTGTAATGCTGGCTGGCCTGGGCCCTGCAGTTTCTTCACTGCTAGGGCTTCCACTGGGCACCTTGAACCTGGACATTTATCACGTGGTTTGTTAGCACACATCAGTATTCTGTATGGGATATTTGCATTTCCCTGGTCAGTGCTGGAATTACAGCCAGCTGTTGAATGAATCTCCTCAATATTACTAAACACAAGATGGGAAAAAGAGCAGTCAGTTACTAACTAGAGACTTGCATGACACTCCCAAGGCAGACTGGGTTTGGTTTCTACAGATGTATTTGACTGTTCAGCCATGCCAGTGCCACTGTCTAATTACTTGAATGGTTCCTTAAAAATTTAAGCCTTTGGTGGAACTTGTTTTATGCACCTTTCAAAGGGATCAGCAGAACTTTATCACCCAAAGTGATGGAGACTGGTCTTTCAACTACAGGTCAAATGAAATTGCACTATAAACCTTGGAAGCTCTTTAGAGTGTTGTGGATACCCGGATAGAAGTGAACTTACCATGCATGTTTTACTTGATTTATACTTTTTTCCCCAGCCTGTTGTGGCTGCAGCTTGTGGCTGGGGTTTCTTTTTGAGGGCTGGAGGAAAGGAAGGCAAATGCTGAGTTTTGATTTTGTCAGTTGACAATGGGGTCGTCTTCTCACTTTATTTGGGGCTGTATTGATTTAACACCTGGCCTGCACTGATGTCCAAGCAGGGTTCTCAACTCTTCCACAGGCTCCAGCTTTAGAGCCATCCAGTCTGTTTGAAGCCAACTGTGTCCACTGAAGGTAGCGGAATTAAATCAGGGTGTGTGTCTGGCTTCCTCCTGAAGTGGAAAGGAGTGTTACAGTGAACATTGTGAAGTTCATAAAACTGGTTTTCAAATGGCTGCTAAAACCTGAGGATGGCAAGTCTTTCTGAGGCAATGGAAGTTCAGAGAAAACAACAGTCAGTTGCAGTGATGTCTTTTTGCTTAGCATAGGTCAAACCCAGATTTTAGTAATCTGGTTTGAAACACGATGTCTGCTGCCTGTGTGAACCTGGGGGACCAGACTGGAATGTCTGCAGGGTGTGTGTCTATGTAAGGTGCATATTCAGTTTTGCTTCTCACTTTGGAGAGCTGCCAAACTATAGTTGAGGAACTTGGATGCCTTCCTTTTCTCTCCCCTTTGCCCACCTAGTTTGGTACCTTGGATAAAGCAGAAATGGGAGCCTTTGTAGACTAGCTCCTTGTCTCCTTTTTCTTTGCAGCTTGGTGCCCAGCCACTGCCAGCCCTCTGTGGCACATCTTGTGGGCAGTGCAGCAGCTGGGTTTTCTCTGTGGCAAAGTGTTTTTGTATCTTAGGCTTTATTCTCTCAGTTGTGTAATTGGTGCTGCCAGATGAAACCACAAACTGGTGGGAGCCTGTATTTCTAGAGGGGACGTTCCCAAGAAATCATCTACTGTAGTTCCCTTATTTGCCTTTATAGGAGAAATCTCTCCAGAAGGTAGAAGTTCTGCTCCTGTGGTATCTGCTAGTAAAAATCCTGTTGCCTCAGGGAAAGAGAAGGGGGAGAAGGAAAAGTGTCTCTGCAGCTGGGAATAAGCCTTATCTGTAAAAGAACCAAGTTTTGCTATGTTTGTGCATAGAAATGGAATCTCCGAGGGCACCTTTCTGCATGACTGGCATGTTTGTGGGCCCTCAGATTGAGGGACAAGGGTCAGAGCTCTATTCTGTCTGAAGAAACGGGCTCATTCCCTGTGCTATTTCATCTCAGCAGATTGGGTCCAGGTCAGAGCAGTCACAAAACTTTACGTGCATTGCTTCAGGTCAGGAGCTGGTCAGTGAGTTCCATGCTGATGGAGATTGTCTCCCTGGAGAGCCATAGACAAGCAGGAGGGGGGAACTAGAAAGCAGAGAAAAGCACGGCTAATGCCATTCTTCCTTCACCTATTGTTAAGCCTTTCTGAATATGGATGCCTTTAAGCCAGAGGTGAGCAGGAAATGGGAATTGCCGAGCTGCACAGAGCAGTCCAGGTGCCCTTCTTTGGTCCTTCATCCATAAATGAACGTAGTGAACACAAAGTAATTTTTTTTTTTTAAAAGCCCCTCACTGAACTTGTGACTTGTTCATCTTTCTGACTTCCATTCCTGTGTTCCCATCTGCTGTCTGAGCAAATCTGAAGCAGCCCTGGGGATCAGAAAGGTCAGACTCGAGCAGTACTAGATTTTTGTGGGTGAAGTAATGAAAGCCTTTTTCATTCCTGCTCAGCAGAGCTGAAATATCTCCCCATGTATAGAGCAGATCGTGTGCAGAGCCTGTTCTCTATTAAGAATATCAGCTTGTGGAGTCAGGAGCATTGTGAAGTGCTAAAGTTTTTATAATTATGTTTATATCGCTAAAATTATATTGTGAAAACTTGTTATATTTTTACAGAGTATCAGGAAAGCCAGTTATGATGTTTTTTAATGCACCCAGAAGTGCCACCGTGCTGCAGTGCCAGAGAGCTAACAGCAAACAGGCTTTGCTTTTACCTCCAGATGTCCTTGATGCTGCTGGTTTATGGCAGAGCTTTAACGTTCTCCATGCTGCTCACTTGTGGTTCCAGCTGATCACAGTGGCAGTGTGTTCCTGAAGGAGCCAACCGCTGATGCCTGGTTTTGGTGATCGCTTCGGTTTTATCCCAGATGCTGCCAAGATTTTGCACTGGTCAGATAAAGAGATAAAAAGTGATCCTTTCGTATGAACTCGCAGCGCCAGGACGGCAGACAACGACTGTCAGCAGTGCACAGATTCGAGGTAACGCGTGTTGGAGGAGTTTATTTTATGCCCGCGTCCTTCAGTGAGGACACAGCACAGGCAAAGCAGCCGCTCTGTGCGGGGCTTCCCGCTCAGGCAGCACCGCAGGGCGGTTGTGCAGCTCCTTCAGGGACACCTGCCGGCCGCACCGACACAGCGCAGAGCCACGCTGAGCCCTCGGCTCGGCCCACCCCGAGCTGGGAGCAGCAGCTCGGACAGCTCTGGCAATGGTGGAAGACAACCTGGTAGAGCAAAGTCCGTGCGGGTTGCAGACTGTGCCTGTTATTCCTCGGTGCTTGGATGCAGGCGGAGATTAATTTTGCACACGTCAGTAATAACAGGAGGAGGAAGGAGAGGATGGGTGGGAGCAGCGCTTACCTGAAACCATCACTGAGTGAGGTGGAGAGGAGTAAAAATGCTGATCAATTCACTTTTGCTAAGTTTCTAAGCCAACTCCTTGTCTTTTTTTTCCCCCCCATTGGGGCAGCTCGGCACTTCTGTGGCACACTGCGTTTTACATTCCTTGCTCTTCCAGCAGAAGGAAGTATCTTGTCAACAGGGACAGGGGATGTGGAGAAGGTATTGTCTGAAGCTGCTGGACTAGACATAAAGCTTAAGGATTCCGTGCCCCAAGACCTTACTTCTGCTGGATTACACTGCCCTTGTTATTTTTTAAGTCAATTATATAGCTTCAGTTTGAACTGGGTGTGAAGGATGGAATCTGACACATTTAGAGCTGATGCGCTGGCCTTATGTGGCAGCTGCTGTTTTGTGCCAACATCTAGTCTTACAGGATCACAGATAGGCTCTTCGTACATAGTGAGTGAAAAACTTGAGTCTGTGTAACTGCACAGACTTTAAGTTCAGCTCAACTGCTTTGGAAACCCCACTGGCTTTACCTGAAGTGGAACTAGAAAACACGAACGCAGTTCAACACCAGCAACCTCTGGAGGCAAACCAGGATCCAGAGAACAGAAACACCTCTGGGATTTTAGCCTCTCTGAATACCACTGCTGTTCTGTTTCCTTTATAGTAGGGGCTGCTTCCCACTGCTCTGTAGTGTGACTCAAACATTCCTCCTGCGGTCACTGATGCTGAGAGCTGGTGGTAAAGGAAAGCAGTGCATTGTGCAGCTCTGTAAAGGAAGAACTGCACTAAAGACAGAAACCAAGCTCGTTCAAAGGTAAACGTACTTTTAATGTCATCACTGATCAACAGCACTTAATTGGAAAAAGTTTTCTAATGAGATATTCCTGAAATACCAGTAGCAGTAGTTCAGAAAATTTATGTTTAGGGGTACTTGACAATACAGAGCACAAAATATTCCCCGGGCCTGATTCAAGTAGCAACAACTTTAGTTTCTAATGAGCTTAATGGATATGTTAGTCACTGTCTCCTGACTCCCCCAGTGTCTCATTAGTTGGCAAATAAAGCTAGTGCTTCTTTTGCTTACACTACTAATCCTAACAACATATCCAAACGTTAAACACAAAGCACTAAACAATGTAATTTTCTGCCTTAAACTACTGAACAAATTATACTTTCCCGTTAAGGGCTAGTAAAACAAAAGGATATTTGCAAGGTAATACACTATGGTATGTTTCCAAATATTTTTGTATTGTGTACATTCTGTATATTTTTGTTGTAACAATATTATTTGAGCACAGAATCCATTAAATTTTTGTTGGTGGATTTTTTCCCCATCAAAGAGCTGTCTTCCATCACATGCCAAAAATCAACCAAGGAAAATCTTCCACAGGCAGTTTTCTAAGTTTGTCTACAATTACAGTATTTAACCGAAGGGCAGTTGGTTGTGAGATCCGAGATGTCATTTTCTAATCACATTGATAATTCATTTTCATGTTTCTAAAGCCATCTGATAAAGGGGAAAGTGAATCGTTGCTTTATTTCTCTGTGAGTTAAACAAGGACACAGACACAGCTTGTCCCACCGCGTAACAGCTGAAGGCCTACAGCAGCAGTGACCTCAGAACTGAGGGGAATGAAGACCAATTACAGCAGACTGCTTAAAACTTCTCATTGGGATGGAAGGTTTACAGATTAAGTGCACCTCTCAGCATCTTCTAAACTGTTGTGTGCTTTTTCCTCAGCTTTTCATAGTTGATTGCTGGAGACAGTTGTGTGTCATGCCTTCCAGGCATGTATTCAACAACGACGTAGCACTACCAGGTGTTATTTCAATGTGTGTATTTCTGGCCATCCTGAGTTTAGTAGTCTGGTGACTGGAACAGCAAAGCCACCATAATGCTGATAAAAGAGAATGATGCTAAAGGCTGCAGAAAGCAGGGTGTTATGTTTTTCATAATGTCAACCACCTTCAATGCTAGCAAAATTCAGCAGTTATCAACAGAAAAAGCTGTAACTGCAATTGTCCACATGTAACAGAGTTACAAAGTGAAACTGAGACTAAGCAACATATTACCTTGGGGAGGAGAAGCCCAAACAAGTAAGCTAAGTTTTAGAGATGAAAGATAACAAACAACTGGGTTTTAAAGCAGTGTGTGATCATTAATCAAGTTAGGCATTCAAACATTGCTTATTATCAGATTGCAGAAATAATCCTCACTTACAGGCTCACCCAGAGACCTGGTTAGTTTTAATTTCATCTGTCAACAAAGATATTCTTCAAGTATTCTGCTGTTTAAATGTCCTATGATGTGAACAAGAATTAATTGCCAAAATTCAAGGAAGTGTTTTCAATTCTGAATAATTAATTTGGACAGTTTGTTTATTCCAATTTATGAGGAAGCTTTTATGAAGTTAATATTTAATCTAGAAAATCTTCATGATTAATTCTTCATACAATCTTTGTTAATTCTACATACAATTATTTTCAATTATACAAAAGGAATACTAGGAATGTACAAAGATAATCTTGGTCACGAAAATATAAACAAATAAATTGGATTCATAATCTCGTCTGGGAATTTAACATGCCTGACCAGCATATAGCTGAACAGACAGAAGCACACACAAATTGAGTCCTAAAACCCTGCTAAGGCTTTCTATCTCCTGTTAATAAACAAGTTGTTTCTTCAATAACAGAAGAACAAAATGCTGATTTGAAAATAGAATGTAGAAACTAGCTACGGACTTTTTATATGCTCTCACCTGAACAAAGATGAACTCATTTATTATGACTTATCCAAATGTTTGTGCTTCTTTTTCAACTAAAACAAGTAAATGGATCTTTATTATACATGATAGTTTTAAATATACTTAAAATATTTAAAATACTTCTCTTTTTCTTGCCAACACTGTAAAAAAAAACAAACAACAAAAAACAACCCACAAACATAATGATTTTCTCACAAGATGAACACATCAGCTGGATAATGCTGAGCATTGAAAATAGTGTTTTTTAAGATCTGATATTTACACATTAAAAAAAGCCCACGCTGCTTTCTCTCTACAGGGAGAGAAGGAGTTGAAATTGCAACTTAGGTTTGACTCAGGTAATGCTTTAAAAAGTAAAACATCTGCAATAGTGAAACTAAGCTGCACAGAAGAAATTAATGATTTATACAATCATCTCCAACAACTGTAGAATAATTAAGATAATTTTAAGCCACCGCTGTTTCTCTCATGAATTCCTCAAGGACAGTCACTACGTTTCTGGCTTCTGGCATTTCTGCATGCTCTACTTTAACAATCTTCAAAAGAATGTCTCCACTGCCACAGTTCTTTAAGAACATGTAACACTTGAACAAGGCGTAGTGGTTCATTTCAGCCTGTCGAATAAACCTCTTCAGGTTGTTAATGTCCTGTATTGCCTGGAAAGACAGTTATAGAACACTTTCTTATCTTTGTACATGGAAAGGAAATATAATGTGGAAAACTGAAGGAAGAATAGAGACAAATGAATTAATGTAAGAATTGAGTGAGTAACGTGTCTTTATCACACATTAACCATTACCTTCAATTTAAAGTTTTCCAAAATTTGCCGGAACAGAAATGGATTTCCACCTTCAGCACCATTTACAAAAGCATGCATCCAGTCCTCACAGAATCTGTTGCTTCCTGTTAAGTGTTCAGAAACAGAGAAAGCGTGAGCAAAAAGTAAACCAGCTCAATATAGATACACAGCTGCATTCACCTTGTTTCATAGAACTGAAAATATCTGAGCCAGGAATTAAGTCTAAAGGAAAAAATACAGATGGAAAAGCAAACAGCTACAGTGATTGCATGAAATTCTGCTCTGATTGTTGAATTCACAATTGTCAAAAATCCAATTGGGGGGGGGGGGGAAAAAAAAATCAGCTTCCCAGAAGTGTATACGTTATAGTTTCATAGTATGCAAACTAGAACTGGTAAAACAAATTATTACCTGATAGGAAAAGCAGCATTTTAGTTTCCAACCAGAATCCAGACTACGTGGGCATAAACCTACAAGCTCCTCCTATCCTCAAATATCTCTGACACCAACCAAGGAGCCTCAGCAGCGCTGAGGAGTACAAGGGTGTTAACAGCTGTAATCTCACCTGCGTTGTTCAGCTGAGGCTGGGCTCCAATACAGTCTACAACCATTGACTTGTGCTGTTCCTCAGTCATGGCAATGCATAAGGAGGTCATTGTGCCTTCCTGAACAAGGCCTTGGAGGCTGGCAGCTGCCAGAAACCTAACACAGAAACTACTGTGAGCTGCTGTTTCTACATAGTTTCTGAATGAGCAGAAGAGGAAGGTATCACACACAAAAGCAGTTACTCACAGATTCCTCTGTCTCAAAGCATCTTTACCTGCTAATGTCTTTTTCTGTTCTCTCATCTGCATTTTTTACTTCCACAGGAGTATAACTCAGTGCCTTAAAACAAACAAAAAAAGCTTAAAAGTTAGACACAATTTAGATATTACTTCCATTGTTGTACTGTAGTTACTAGCAAGAAATACAATGCATATTAATTTTGCTCTTTTCAGAGTAAAAGAAGCCAAGGGAATATTCCATATTATAGACATTGCAGCTGGCTTTGCATTCAGAATACACTGATTATACTTAACTAGCTATTCCATCCAACGTAAAAACAAGCAACAATAAACAAACAACCAAAATTAATGCAGAAGATGTTTCTAATTTACACCTGTTTGAGAAAGGAAACATAAGAAACATTTTAAAGTCATGGAAATAGCTGCTGAACCTCTTTTATTTAGATAGTTAAAAGAATGCACATACAGCGTGTAACAAGAAGGCCAGTTTCTCCTGGAAGAGCTGTACTACTCTCTGAATTGGGCATATGGAATTCTCAAACCAGCTTCTTAAGTAGGGGTTAACACAAGTCTCCAACGTTTTCTGCTGTAAGACATTAAAACATGAAACCTTTTAGCCACAGATTTGATTTCTACACAAATAGAAGCCTGTTAATAATCTATCCAACCTAAAATATTTAGATGTCAAGTAGTTTTTCATTTCAAACTACGCTTGATCAAGATACTGAGTTTGACATTTAAAGCTATGCTTTTTGCGGTGTAAACTACGAAGGGAAAGAACTGCAATATACAATACAAAACATTATACCACATTCTGATGCATACTGAGCAAGGAGCATGCACCAGCAGACAAGATGAAATAGAAACATAAAACATACTAATGACAAGACCACCAGTAAAAATCCTTCCTTGCTGTTCAGAACTGGCAGGATTTCAAGTAGACACAGAGACCCTTCCTGTAGATTATTACATTTTTTTAATATTTTTTCTCTTTGAAGCTAAATGCAAATAACCTCTAAAAGATTTATGACTGGCACAAAGAATTCCCCTTTTTTTTTTTCCTCTTGACTTTTGTGGTTAACAGTACTCTAGACATTCATTGTCTCCACCGTGAAGCCATGTATCCATCTCTGAGTGTTTGCTTTTATACGCTAAATCTTCTGGTTTGCTTGAGTAATATGTTTGTTTAATGTGTCATTTTCACCACTTATCAAATATAGAAAAATCTTACCTCTAAGTCAAGGCTTAGCTTCAGACTTTGAATGTATTTGTCCAATTCAAGTCTGAAAGTACCTTCTTAAGGAAAATAAGATGCATCAATTAAGATCCACATTTTGTGCTTTCAGTATATGCTTGTTTTTGACATTTTCAGTTACGTACAGGCTGGAACATATGTGTAAGTGGGCTGATTTCAAGGAGAACGTGGACAAAAAGAGAATATCATTTTTCCATCATCTCCCTCTCCATACAGATACGGAAAGATGAAGGTAAGGATATAGTTCCAGACCCTTCTCTGAGCCACCTAGAAAACAAACTACATATTCTGGAGCATTGATTTCTGATTCCAGCGTTGCTGTTTCTAGAAGGCTTTCTTGTTGGAAAAGACAGTAATAACAACCAACTTTACATTCCGGTATACTGTGCAAGAAAGAAAAAAATTAAAGACATTACTATAAGTTAATGTGGAAAGTGTTGTTCACATACAGGTGTTCTTAACAGCAATACACTGGGAGCATACATCACAGTAAGTTTAAAACTAGGCGGTGGCAAGTTGTGCAATGCTACCAAGGTTTCTTAGACCTTCTCATTCACAAGTAGTTTTTAAAAGCATATCTTACCTCAAATCCACAGTTGCTACATTCCCCATCCCTTCAAAAACGGCTCCTTTGGCCAGGCGTTTAGCAATAAAACCCCGCAATTCGGTTTCTGCTTCCGCTGGTAAGTTTGTGTCCAGCAACGAGAGGCTTTAAAAAGCAAGACGAAAGCATTAGCACACAACAAACGCTTTGTTTCTTCTGAAGAACAGCAGGAGCGCCCACACGCCGTCACGCTCTGGAAGGAGGCGCACTGCGGTTCCTCTCTCTGCGCTTTCGGGCCGTCGGTACACTTTGCCCACCGCAGCAGAGCCTGCAGCCGTGCCGCAGCGACGGCGCCCTGAGGGGGCGGGGCGGGGCGCGGTGCGGTACCTGAAGTCCCGGCCCGGAGGGCTGCCAGGCGCCGAGCCGCCGTCGCCGCCATCCGCTGCTCGCCGCGAGGACCTGAAGGCAAGGAGCTCTTAGCACCCTTGGTCTGAACGGGCGCTAGGAAGAGGAGCGGCCCGAGGGTGGCACAGAGATAGGGGAAATCAGATCGTTACAGGAGAAAACGAGCAAACAAACAGCGCGAAGCCTTCACGTAAAGGAGACACTAAAAGCCAAACCAAGGGAGCGCCCGCCCGCGAGGCGCCTCCTCACCTGCGGCTCCGGTAGCCGTACAGGCTGTGGTAGGTGCTGCCGTGCCGCTCCGGCCGCCGCTCGTCTCCCGCACCACCGCCGCCGCCCTCCTCGCTGCTCTCCAGCTCCCGCTCGTCGCCGTCCGGCAGCGCCGCCAGCATCCCGGCCGCGCCGCTACGCCGCCCCTCAGCGCCTCCCGCGGCCGTGCGGTGCGCGCCGCCCCCTCGCGAGGTGACGGCGATACGGAGCCCGCAGCTCGGGGGCGGACCGGGGGCGTCAGCGCGCGGCGGTACCCGGGAGCGGAACTGAGGGAGCGCGTGAGCAAAGCCAGGCGGCTCGCACAGCTGCAACCGCTGCTCACGTGATTCACTGAGAAACGCAATGGACGTTACAGAATCCGTCTCGCGAACCCACAGCACCGCCCGCAGCCCGGCGTTAAGGCTGACACAAAATGGCGGCTGCCGCCCACAGGCATGCCGGGACGGAGCCGGTCACGTGGGCAGCCCCCCTTCCCGCCGGCGCGCGGTGCGCGCTGGGAGTTCGGGGGCGGCCGTGCCAGGAGGTGCGTGGCGGCCATTTTGTGCCTGCCTCGGTCTGCGCGGCGGAGGTTGTAGGCGCTGCGGCTCGGCGGGGAAGAAGGTCGGCTGGTCTTTTTTTTCAATAATAATAATTATTATTAATATATTTTTTTCTGCGTAGGTCGCGTGTTCCGTCGCTATGGGCCGTAAGAAGAAGAAGCAGCTGAAGCCTTGGTGCTGGTATCCTTCAGTGTGCGCTGTGTGGGGCGGGGTGGGGGAGGGGCGCAGGGTGCGCTGCGCTGTGTGCGGAGCTCCGCGCTGCCCCGTGGGCGCCGGTCTTTTTGTTGTTGTGTTTTTTTGTGTGTTTTTTTTTTTTTCCTTTTCTCCGTTGGCTTCGTGCCCCCTCCCTGTCTGTGCCCTGATCCCGGCCCGGGGCCTTTCCTGTGTCCTTCCTCTCTAATCCTTCCCCCCCCCCCCCCCCCCCCCCCCGCGCGGCCCGGCCCGCCCTGCACTGGGCCGTTGTTCCCCACGAAGGCATTGCATCTCCGTGAGCAGCGCCGTGCTGGGCGTTAATCAGAGAGGCGCAAGGGGTTGCGGGAGAGAGAGCTGTTGGAAAGCTCATTTTAGAATATAAAACTCGTATTTGCTGCGTCAAAATGTCTCAGTGTGAAAAAATACCGATGGGTTTTTCACGAGTTAGCCCTTTTATAATCTGCTTTTTGTTGAAGAGTGATTACAAGCGTACTTCTCTCCCTCTTTTTTTTTTTAATTAATCTTTAGTAAAGGAATTTATAATCCACTTGGAGTTTGTTTACCAGGTTTTGTTGAAAGTGAAGGACACACTGTTAATGGGGAGCAGGTAGTACCCAGTGTAGCTCCTGCTTAGCAGGATGGCTGCAGTGCCTGCTGAAGCCTCCGTGCTGAGCTGCACAAAAGAAACGGCCATTTGCCTCTCATTACGCAACAGCTCGAAAAGTTCTTCAAAGGTTTCAGTTTAGAAGCATAAAGTTCTGTTATGATTGCAGTGAGTCTTGTGATGTCTTAAGATTTTGGTCAGTTGGGGGGGGGGTGAAAAGGGAGTTCTCAACTAAAACTGTATTTTTTTTCTTCCATAAAGATTAGCTGCTAATATGTGTTATTAATTGGGTGTTTAAGAGTATTTGATGTTGTTTCCCATTTGTGGATCTTTCATCTTTCTTCTTTGCTGCTCTAGCAACATTTTAATAATGTAAAGGAGGAAGAGGAGTCCACTTAGAAAAAACTGTGACTTAAAAAAGCATCTGTGAGAATGTTATGATTATGGTTGCATAGGCACATCTTGCTGTTCTCTGATGTTACTGGGTGGTGTGAGGAGAGAGGTTTGGTTTCAGGTGTGGATGAAATGCTGGTGCTCTGAAAGCTCAGGGTTGCTTTTTGTGCTTTCAGTTTCCATTAAGAAAAAAAAAAAAACAGCTAATGAGCTTTCTTTTAGTGTCAAATATTTCCTTAACAGTCTTCAATAGGTATTGTAACAGGGATTTTGATGATGAAAAAATCCTTATACAGCATCAAAAAGCAAAGCACTTTAAATGCCATATATGTCATAAGAAATTGTACACAGGACCTGGTTTAGCTATACACTGCATGCAGGTAAGAAGTTTTAGTCTTGCAGAAAACTTTTTTAACAGTGTCTAAAATTGGAATAATCAGCTTAAAAAAATGGGTTCTCTTGGGCTTTCCACAATCCTGGAAGATAAGTGAAAGTCAGTAGTGTTAAGCTTCAAGAGCAGGTCTCCTGATGTGTCAGCAGTTTGTGTGGTGGGTATGCAGCAGAGATATTTGTGGTCAGTTTTTGAATGTAGGAGTGGATGAATTGCATTGTCTTGGTGATCAGAGTTTATAAACTAGTTTTAGAAGTTAATAGTAGTTACAGCGACTAGAGGAGTATCCAGAAAATGGCTGACTGGAGATATTCTTCCCAATGAGGATGTTTCATTTGTCTTTTGAAATTAAACTAGTGAAGAAAAACCTAAATCTAACCCGAGTTTTGATAGGAGGTTTTTTTCTTTCCCTTTTTAGGTACATAAAGAAACAATAGACGCTGTTCCAAATGCTATTCCTGGAAGAACAGACATTGAACTGGAAATCTATGGCATGGAGGGCATTCCAGAAAAAGATATGGAGGAACGGAGGAGGTTACTTGAACAAAAAACTCAGGGTAAAGTGTGATGTAGCTGGTTATCTGTTATCTCCACAGTGCTTTGCTTAGGTTGTTTTGATCTGTGTTCTTTGAGTGCACAATCCACATTGAATAGTGCATCTTCAGCATACAGTAGGCAGTATTGCTTTGTCTTGAAATCATAGGTCGATATTTTTATTGTTCTCATGTGTTTTGCCTGCCTTTCAGTACGTTATTTGTAGGCTTTGGGGAGAAAACTTATTGATGTTTTGGGATGAATGCTTTTTTGAGGGGTAGGGGAGCTTCCCTCGTCTGTTTTTAGATACGAAAATTGATTTGTTGTATTTTGGCCCTGTGTGATACAGGTTTAACTCCTTAGGAGAACAAGAGCTGTTAATAGATTTCCCTAACTGCAACCCTTGACATGACCAATCATGTAGAAAGACAAGTGATGATACTTTTTTTTTTTTCCTGTTTAGAAAGAAAGTATTCAGCTTACAGGGATGATGAATTTTAGGGTTTTCTGTTTATTTGTTTTGTGTAGACCAAGAATTATGTTAGTCTGACAGTGTAGGAATGCTTAATCTTCTTTGTTCTGTAATTATGCCTTTGAGTTGTTCTGGCTTATTCTTTCCAGCCAGAGGCTTACATGAAGTTAGACCCCATTTACACGTAGAGTTGCTATAGCGTGAGTCACTTCCCATTATTTTTTGTACATATAATAGTAGACTCACAAGTTTTTTTTCTTCTCTAATCATGTGAGTTTTTGAACGTGCTTATAAGACTTGAAATGATTGTCATTCTGACCAGAATACTCCAGATAAAAATTAATTTCATAGAATACTGTTTACTTTCCTTTGACCATGTGCGTTGTACAATTCAGCAGAGAGCCAGAAGAAGAAGCAACAAGATGATTCTGATGAATACGAAGACGATGAATCTGCAGCTTCCACTTCATTTCAGCCCCAACAAGTTCAGCCACAGCAGGGGTACATTCCCCCAATGGCACAACCAGGTTTGCCTCCTGTGCCAGGCGCGCCAGGGATGCCTCCTGGTAAGGGTGCTATTTTTCAACTACTTATTGAAAGGCTGAGTAGGAATACAGATCTCCACTTGGAATTATAATCTGCTAATTGGTATTCTCCAATGCAGTGGGTTTGTGGACTGAAAACAGTTTAGCGAGGTGCATGTGAGCAGTTTCTGCACCCCGTGGTGCAGGGGTGTGCACATCTTCCTCAGTAATGCAGATTAAAATAGCTAATATTTACATGTAGAATGAAAAACTGTCAGTGTGATACTAAGACTAGCAGTTACTAAGATAGCAGACACAAAGATCAGCGGTTTAAATGTAGATCTACTTTGTGATACTTCATAACAAGATTTTAGAAATAGAAGCCTGAAGAGGTAGCCTGGATTTATGCTAACATAGGATGGAGAGTTTATGCACAGAATACAACTAAACTTGCAAAAAGTATTTCAGTTCGTGACAGTGAAAACTGACCTTTCTGATGTTTTCTGCAAGGTTGAGGCATGCTCTTAAGAGATTCTGCTAAGAAAGGTTACATTGGGTGTTTTACGGAGTAGGGAGCCATGGATCAAAGTCGGATTTGTAGATCATCTTTTATAACTCGTTATTTTTAATGACATTATTTCAAAAACAAGTATTGTCCAGTTTCCTGTATTAAATAGATTTGGTGATGAATATACATTGTTGGTGTTTAAAGATTATTTTCCTTTTTTTAAGGTATTCCACCATTAATGGCAGGTGTCCCACCTATGATGCCTGGAATGCCTCCAGTTATGCCTGGAATGCCACCCGGGTGAGTAGCTAGAAAGATTTACAGTGATGTTTCCAGGCTTTGTGTTTTAAACTGTCACAGAAAGAATAAAGCTGATTAGAAATAACATGCAGGAACCTGGTGTATCTGTAACCTTAATGTTAAGATACACCAAAAATCTGGGTGGCTATAAACCAACATTAAAAATACAGCCCAACTGTGAATTTATGTGTAAAGTGTATTGCCTTTCTCTTGATCTTTTTTTGTAATATCATAATGGTTTTAAAATGTGTTGTGTTGGTTTAAAGCCTTATGTGTAGCTCTGGTTTGTGTATGGCACATTTTGTACCATCTGGCTGTCAGTCATCCAACCTATCCAGAAAAAATACTGGATAGATCATATTTCTTTAAATATGAGAATAAAATTCTTGTATTTTGGGCAAGAGTAAGTTGTTGGTATTGATGTTTGTTTGGGATTTACACCGTACCCTATCATAATGTGTTTGGAAAAATCACAGTTAGATTTTTGATTTTGTCATAAATTTTCACAGATTACATCAACAAAGAAAATACATGCAGTCATTTTGTGGTGGAAACATGTAAGCATCTCATTAATGTAATTATAGGTACATTCATTATGCCATTTTATGTTGTATATTTGATAAGATTGAAAGTTGTCTTACTTGAAAACATCTGAATTTTGCTGAAGCATTTGGGGAAAATGTCTAGCTATGTTTTCTTGTATAATGAAGTTTTTATTCTTTATCTAAACGCTTGTTACAAAACTACACGTTGCAGGAAACATCCTGCAGCATATTAATTAAATAGGTACTTTGGGATTTATATCCTTCCTTGCATCAGAGTACAAACAGCTCCATGTGCTTAGTCCTTTACATGTGGGACTTAATGCAGGAGATGTGTTTTTGTTTAAAGTTCACCAAAGTGATAGGCTGTTCTCTTCTGAAACACTGATATTCTTTTAACAGTCTTCAAATGTAAAAATAGTGTCTTAATCAGACATCTTTGTGGATATTCATGATTGCAGCTTTTCTGGGTGGAAACTGAACTGAAATTTATCAAGCTTGCTGGTGTTTAGTTCTCCTTAAGGTCTTTGTTAATTTCAGATGAATGTAATATGTCTTCTAGTAAAAGAAGCAAATCAATTTGCCAACAACTCGCTATCTGCAGTTTCTCAGGCAGTTACATTTCTGGTGGCAGCAACAGCAACTTTTTGGTTTGACAGTTGTCCAAATAGATAGCAAGACTGACTGCCTCATCCAGTCTTTAATCCAGAAAAGGAGTGTGATAGTAGTGTGTTCCCAGTTGTGCTTCTGCACTGGTTGTTCCCTTAGTAGGGAGGTTGAGAGGATAGTGTGGCTGGGTTACAAGCTGCTGTAGAAAATGAATACTGACCTCCTCATGATTCATTTTGATTTCGAAATGGAAACAGTAAATGTTTCTTGATTTTTGCTATGTAAGATAGAAATTGCTTCATAGTGATGATTTGGCACACATTGGCTGCTACAAAACTGTTTATTTTCCAAAATAAGATAATAGATATTCCTTTGTTCCGCTTCCTGTAATCCAGCTTCAAGTGTCTGGAAGTATTCTGAAGTGTATATCATGAGGAGCACTAGTTCTGGAATCTGATAATGGAGGAAGTGAATGCTTGGGGAATGAAAGTTCAAATGAGAAGTATTTGGAGTTTATATGTTTTCATTTCCTTGTTGAAAAACATGTAGCTGCAGTCAGCTGGTTATTGATTGCTTCCTGAAATTATTTGCTTTGTTATGTATCTAATACAGGTAATGTGCCACTGTTTTAGTGGTTTATCGTGTGTGTTTGTTCTAATGATCACTTTACTTAATAGGATGATGCCGATGGGTGGAATGATGCCTCCTGGGCCAGGAATACCACCTCTTATGCCTGGTATGCCACCAGGTAGGTCAGGGTTGTCAGACAGATATTGTGGTGAGAGCTAAATGGTGTTTACTTATGCTGAGATTTAGGATTTATGTAAAGAGTGTGCAGATGTGCACTACCAGCTTTTTGCAGTTCAGTTGCTGCAGAAGCTATTCTTGTGCAGAGGTGAAGTGGCTTATTTATGGCGTTGACTACAGATAAGTAATTGTGTTTGATACTGCTGTGCAGTTAAAATAAATAAAATGAATGCAAATGTATTCTTATTATTGTTCATCTGGCTTTTTTATTGCCTAGTTCATCTCCACTCGCTTATTCTAACAACTGTTTTATAATGTGTATATATAATTCATGTAATACAAAAATAGAAAAATATTGTGGAGAATGAGAAACAGTCTTGATGACACTTAGATAAAGATGCATTCTGATTGCTCATGTAGCTGGAACAGAGGTATTTCTTGAGCTTCTCAAGTTGTTGAGCAGCCTTATGCTCTGGTAGTGATGATTTGAGTCACTGGTTTGCCCAATTTTCTCACTGGAGAAGACGAGTCAGTGGGACAGTCATGCTGGTTCTGCTGCACAGTGTGTGATGGAACCTTCGTGAGCTGTTAAGTTCTGACTCTGGACCTCTCCTAGAATCCCCCACATACAAAGTACATGTTTTGCAATGATAGTCTGCACAAAGATTTTAATTTATTTTCAGCTAACTTGCACGCTAGCTTGAGGGCCTTTTAGTCAAAGGAATGAGGAATGTTAGTTCCTGTATCAGTGTCTGCTGTGCTGAAGGTCCCCAGCAGAGTGTTTCAAAGTACTGATACCATTCATAGCAGCTCCCTTTTTTAGATTTTGTAGCAGTCTTAACTACAGACATGATAGCATAGAGACAGTGATCTGGAGGTGGATACTGTGTTGATTGCATTGATTTATTTGAGAGTGTAAGCTTCTCTTACTATTGAAGCTGTAATGGAAACATACAACCTCATTCAGTATTGCTCTGAAGTGTTTAAGGTAACTGCATACATATGGACCTTTGTTGGTGATCAACAGTAAATTAAGGTGGTAAAACTTTGTTTAAATGTTCCAGAGAGGGACATGGAGAATTAAGTCTTGACGTGAGCTTGTGACCTCTGATCTAGTTGCTGTGTATGGTGACTGCTGGCTGTACCTATTGGTTTAAAAGTATATCTCTCATAGGGAAGGCTTTGTCATAAAGAATACTTGGAACAGAATCCTCTAACAGAATACTCCTGTTCTTGAGCCTGAGACATTACAGGTTCTTTGTGGTTTGTAGGTATGCCACCACCTGTTGGTCCTCGTCCTGGGATGCCTCCTATGACACAAGCACAGCCTGCTACAGCACCGGGCATTCTTAACAGACCTCCAGCTCCTGCTGCATCAGCACCTACCCCTCAGCCTCCGGTTACTAAACCACTCTTCCCAAGTGCAGGGCAGGTAAGGTATCTCAGCCTGGAATCTATGGGTATAGTTTTCAGACTACCCTTTGTCAGCTTCCTCTGTTATTAGGAGACAAGAAATGACTGGTTACACTTCTTGCTTGTGTTGATTATTAAGTTTAATTCATTGTAGTATTTGAATGAATTTTAAAAGATTGTTTTGTTTGTCTTACAACAGCCATGAAACCAGACAGAAGTTCTGTAAGCAGTGGGGAAGAAAGTAGCAGGCAAAACAGTTCTTTCATTAATCCCTTTAGCTCGAATTTTCTATGTGCTCTTTGGGTGGGTGAAGGGAGGCATCAGTCAGCTGTAGGAATCTGATTACTTTGAACTTAACCTAAAACTGCCTAAGTGTAAATTTTGACAAGACTTCTCTTTGTTCTCTTAATAAGGGGTTATTTGCCAGCAAAAGGCCTAATTAATTCTGTTCAGACTGGATTAAACATTGTCTGAATGATTTAACAAAGGCAGTAACGCTGTTTAAATGTTTTGGGAAGGGAAGTGGGAATTGATAGAATGGCTTGTGACCTCTGTATTTTAATTTCTCTTGCTATGTGTAAGTCCTTAAGTATTTAACCTTCATGGTGTCCTGTTTGCATTTGGACTTCTACAGGGAAGGTACTCATTTACAAAAACACAGCCCTTAGCATAAGAAACCCTTTCTTCTGGATACTTTCCACCCATTTGTTTGGAGACTTTTCACTGTTTCCTTTCTTTTATGCTACAGATGGGGACACCTGTCACAAGCTCAAGTACAGCTTCCTCCAATTCAGAAAGTCTGTCAGCGTCTTCTAACGCTCTGTTTCCTAGCACAGCACAAGTACGCAGGAAGTCACAGTTAAAAAACAAATTGCTTTGCAACTTAACCCTTTGGACCGTTCTGTAAAATCTAAAATTGACTAAACATCTTCAGATAATTTGTTATATTCCTGATTATGTTTAGCTGGTAAAATTGCAGAGTCCTTAACTGTGAGTTGCATCTTAGTAGAAATAAGCATGTTGAAGTGCCCAATTTTTCTTAGACAGCGTGTGAGTATGAAATGCTGTGTCCTGGTTCTAAAGGGTTAAAAAAGCATGAAAGCAGTTAAATGCATTTTAGTGGCAGTGGTTAGCTTGATGCATGGTGAAGGCTTTTTAGTTCGGTGTTTAATTCAGTATGTCAGAATGTAGGGGATTTTGTGAGATGCGTTATGTGCAAAAAATGGAGTTATTTTTATTAGAAAAGTATTCAGTTCAGTAAACTAGTTCAGCAAAGTATTGTAAGCATACAGTGACCAGAAACAAAAGCATTCTCTCATAACTAAGGCTTGTTTTGAAGATTGTTGCATCTTCAGCCTGCTAAAGCCAACTTTTTCTTTTAAAACTTTCAATTAAGTGCAATGTAGGAAAGTGTAGATACTGTCATCTTAGTGGACCTCTTGTGCCTTGAGTTGATTCCTTACTTAGAAATGATATTGAAGATCTGTAGAGAGACATAGTTCTTTAAAGAACACTGCAATGCTTTTAGAGAGAATGCTTACAACAAAAGACCTGACACAGTAGTTTTCTTAATGTTCAATAACAGTGTTTTTAAATACCTAATTTTAATGAATGCTAACACTTTGAGCTGTACTCTAAACTAATGGTTGCTAAAGTACGCTAGTTTATTGAGGAAATTGTGATTTTATGCTTATAGCTGTTAATAAAACTGTAATTTAGGAAGGATTTAGGCATTTACCATCCTCAGTACTTGAGGAGAAAACTTTGATAGGATTTTTTGTTGTTCCTTTTTTCTAGTTGTGGCTTTTGACCTGCGAATTCTAGACTTTCCTGTGCATTTATGTTTGTATGTATGTATATACTGGGTTTTATTTTGTCTTGTTTTCAGTTGCTTTAGTATGTGATAAGGCTGAACTTTACTTTTGTCAAGCTTATTTTAAATATGTATTTCACTGGAAGGTTTCAAAGGTCTAACAGATATAATTTAAGTTTTCTTATGCTTTAGGAAATAAATATTGATCTATCTCTGTGCTTCACAGGCTGCAGCAGCTGTCCAAGGCCCGGTTGGTACTGATTTCAAACCTTTGAATTCTACAGCAGCAACAACAACAGAGCCCCCAAAACCTACATTCCCTGCTTACACACAGTCTACAACCTCAACCACTAGCACCACAAACAGTACTGCAGCTAAACCAGCTACATCTATAACAAGTAAGCCTGCTACCCTTACCACAACCAGTGCAACCAGTAAGTTGATCCATCCAGATGAGGATATATCACTGGTAAGTTAACATATTTTCATTATCTTGCTGAAAATGCTATTTACGCTGATATGGCTGACTTAAATAGAACATATTCTGTGCTCTGTGTGATGGTTTTAGTAAAGGTGAGACAACAAAACATGCAGAATTAAAAGAATTATGCTTTGATGAAACATCCTTGGTTGAAAAGCAGTGACTGGTGTATTGCATTGATCCTGCAATCAGAAGTCTTACCTTCTGGTGATAAGGAATTGTTTAACCCAAAATATAACTTGGAATTCATTTCTTCATGTGGCTTAAGCTTGAATTTAGCTAAGTACAGCTAGTGAGTGTCAAACAAAAGCTTAACATTTTGAAGTTATCTTGATGCTGTTACAGCAATCAAAAATCAAGACTATGGGTAAAAAAAACAAACCTTCACTTTAGTTCATGTATCTCTACATTTGCTTTTGTCTCATGTTGTGAGGAAAAGACAGTCTTCAGAGAATTTGTGTTATGTACTAGGGTGATCAGTGTTAGTACAGTAACTTTGAAGGAAGGGAGAAAAAAATCCAGGTGTTACTGTGGAATGTTCACTTGTAGCAATGTTACATTTCTAAAA
The DNA here is from genome assembly GCA_035772895.1 of Perdix hodgsoniae. Lineage (NCBI taxonomy): Eukaryota > Metazoa > Chordata > Aves > Galliformes > Phasianidae > Perdix > Perdix hodgsoniae. The sequence continues at coordinate 6,337,681 of JAPSGF010000021.1, read as the reverse complement.
TAATGACAATTCAGTACCTTTAATCTACTACATTTTTATTCACTTTGTTTTTTGCAGAGTTTTAGTCTTAGAGTATGTTATGGTTGTCTGTTCCTCATTTTAGGAAGAGAGAAGGGCTCAGTTGCCCAAGTATCAGCGTAATCTTCCTCGTCCGGGACAAGCTTCCCTGGGTAATCCACCTGTAGGACCAATTGGAGGTATGATGCCACCACAGCCTGGAATTCCTCCGCAGCAACAAGGAATGAGACCTCCAATGCCACCACATGGTAATTATATGTCTCTGTATTTTCTTCTCATTTGCTGTCTTTTTCTTTTCTTTTTTTAGTCTGAAATGTCAAGTACTGTGAAAAATGACCTCACAAATGCAGCTGTGCCCATTTAAAAAAAAAAAAAAAAATCTTTGCATCTTAAATGTTTTGCTTATAGGTCAGTATGGTGCTCATCACCAGGGCATGCCAGGCTACCTTCCTGGAGCAATGCCTCCTTATGGTCAGGGACCTCCGATGGTGCCCCCGTACCAAAGTGGACCTCCTCGACCTCCAATGGGAATGAGACCTCCTGTCATGTCGCAAGGTGGCCGCTACTGATGCTACTACACACGCTCTAATAGGTTTGGAGATTAAACCTTTTCTCATCTTGTGCTGTTAATATAGCCAAGCTTCCGTCAATTAAGGCTTCATTGTGACTTAAAAAAAAAAAAAAAAAAGTATCTTCCCCACATGCAAGGCAACTAGGAACTATTGGACATTCTTATTTTACATGGGAAAATTTATTTGGAATATTAACAGGAACTTTTCCTGATGTTGCAATTTATACTGTATGGCTTCTTTTTCATGTTTCATCTAGGTTTTTAGAAGTGAAGTATAGTAAATATGGTTCGTTAAATTGTGAAGGCGCTGGAATTACATGAACATACCACCTTAAAGGCAAGTTCTGTAACATTATGTTGCTATTTGTGAAATGATGCCTTCACAGCACTTCAGGTGCTGTTGGACTTCGTGTCCCCAACATAGTTTGGTGAGGGCTGTAACTGTTCCCAACTACTTGTACATTTAAGTCTGAACATGTAACGATATTTAATGTATTTAGAATTCCTCCTGTTTCAGGGTTTAAGTAAACTGACCCACTAAGGTCGTGTGACTTTTCTGTACTGTTATAAACTTCATTGTAATAAAAGAAGATAAAAATTTATATGCCTTTTTATTCATGACCAGCTGCGGACAACTGCCTGAAAGGTTTGTACAGATGCATGCCATGGTAGCTGTTGGTGTCCTGAACACACTTACTCGTGCTGTTTTGATAAAAGCTGAATTTGTTGTTGCCAAAAACTTAAGTTGTTTAGGTGCACGTCTGAGTAGGCAAGACCTGTACACTTATTAACTGACTCTTGAAAAACGTGAGTGCAGGAGGCACATCTTAGCTCTTGGTTGTAATTTCTCCCAATGGCATATGTCTCTTTAGTTGTGCTTTCTTGTCCTCAGTAAATTTTAAATGATTTCCTGTTAAATGATGTCCTGTTAGGTCATTCTTCATCTGATTCTTTTTAATGTGCAAAAGGATACCCATTTCAACAGCCTTTTAGATGGAGATTTCTAGAAGCTTAGGTGCATGTCACATGGGTGAGTGACTTCCAGTTTTTGTATTGAAGTTGACCTGCAAAAGAGAAAAAAGAATTTCATCTCAGGGTGTGTGAATGAGACAGGGGCCTAGAATAATGTTGTGTGTTGTATTTTCACTTCCACAATATTCAGAACTTCATTCCGTATTCAGAACTGTCCATTTTGTGCTCTGATCTGATACAAGACAAGTTTCTTGAGGCAATTAATGGAAGAGGCCTCCTCATCAGTGCTCCTAGTGACAGTTATAAAAGAGAAGTCTTACCCATAAAGATGAATTTTACTCGTAAACAGATAAATATAGAAGACCACCCAGACTGTAGTTCTCTGCATGTCTTACGTGGTTGTGTTAGCATTTTGTGTTTCTGATGAGAAGGAGAAGGCAGGGGGAGATGTTTTGGATGGAAGAGAAGTGAGAAGAGCGTTCCTGGTCTCTTCACAGCAAGTAGAAAGAGAGTAGTGAATTTTTCATTTGCAGGTCAACTTTAAATACATGTTCCAGCCTCAAGACTTATCTGTGCAATTTAATTTGTGAGATTGTCTCTGTTAGGGTGTGCTAGAAAGAATGTCAGCATTTTTATGTCAGTGTAAGTTCCATAGTGTTCTTGTTGTTGATGGGTATTTTTTTCCCCGCTCAATACTGAGCATTGTGGCTCTTTTACTTGAAAGACTTGAGGGATTTTTATCTAAACTAAGTACTCCACGAGGCTTTAATGAGTGCTTCCTGTAGTCATTCAGAAGTACAGTGTGGTTAAAATACTACATTGTCTCTCAGCATCAAATTTTTTGGGTCCCAGAATACATCATAAAGGCACTGACACATCCAGTACGTTCTGATGCCAGCTAATGGCCTTCGTATAACCATGAAGAATTGTCCTGCTTTTTCTGAAGTGTTGTTTTCAGCCCATAACTCCAAGCCTCTGTTGAGAAGCAGTTCTCTCTGATCACTGCTGCCTGCCGCTCACCTGTCAGATGTGCAGCGTTTGGCTTGCAGATGTGCTGAGTGGGCCTTGATGTTTGATCTTCTGTTAGCTTCTCATCTTGCTTTATACATAAGTCTAACAGAACTTACGCTTAGACAGTACTTTGATATTCTGGTTTACTTTAGTTTACTACTTGGTTTTCTTCTGTTTATCTAATAAGGATAACTGGAGCAAAGCTCTAGAGAGATCTTTAATGTCTTTTATTTATCCCTTTTTGTAATGTTATACATAGTTGATCTTCTGCTTTTAGAACTGCAAATTCTTGCTTTTTCTGAAGGTCGTATTGCTGTTGTAAGAATGCTTAGCCTTCCTGCCCCTAGTAAAGCACATGCCTTCCTTCTCCCTTTGGTGTCTTTCAGTAACTCATTGGTATGTTATTTTCAGATTCCTACTTTTCCTGGGAATGTAGTTGAGAAGAGTACTGCATGTACTGTGAACTTAGCCTGTTATGCAAGTTGTCTTCGCCAGGAGTTCCCCCCATCAAATAATAAATGTCTGATTTTTCCAATAATAGCATCGTTTTGTAGCTAATAGCACCTAGGCTTAGAGTGTGCACACATCTTAAGATGGAGCTTTCCTTAATAGTAATGTTACAAACCCTCACCTAAGCTCTGCCATGTATTACTCATGTTGTACCCTAATAATGTGCTACAAGCAGTTGAAAGTTTTTTTTTCCTTTGTGATGTTTCCCTTGGATACTCCCTTTGCTGCTCCTGTCCTTTCTGTGCTGTAAGAGCTGCAATGTAACTGTAGTTACTGTTGTGTCTCTCGTGTACTCTGAAAACAGGCAGGTACTTCTGTGCATATGTTGTCTGTTGGTCCCTGCCTTCATTTCTTTGGATACTGCTTCTTAACGTTCAGAGAGTTGGATTTATGGTGCCCTTCCCAAAAAGGGTAAAACAACTTTGAATAATTGCTTATATAAAAACTCATTACAGTACGAAGTTACAACATAGCTGTGCATGAAAAATTGCTTATACAGTGCAGGCATACAGTTTTTTGCTTGAGTTCATCTTTCCCTGGAAGGAGATTGCAGCTGTGTTCTGGACTACGTATTTTGTGTTATGGAACCATAGTGATAGGATTATAGGCAGAATCTTTGTTTTTTCATTGTTGTCTGAATTTGTCGCAGCTCTCACAGTAAAACAAGATGTTGCAGTTGGCTTTTGGTCAAAATCTTCATTTAAATTTGAACACAATGCCAGTGTTGAATTAAAAAAAAAAAAAAAAAAAAAAAAAAAAAAAAAAAAAGCTTTGACCAAAGTGGGGAAAAGATGTAAAAGATGCATGGTCTCTCAATACAATTATGAGAGAGAGGCTTATGTTGTTATATTTGCTGAATTTTAGAGCTAGATGTCTGATACTGACATGTGGAAATCTCAGAGGGGTTCAGACTAGTTCATCAGAAGGTGTGCTGGGATTGTTTTCTTCTATCCTTAGGATATCTTTCTACTTTGGCAGAGTCTGCTTTAAATGAATTCTTGAAAATGTATCTTGTACATATGGACCAGAAAATCTTTTATTTTGTAAAATATTTGGAGTTCTTTTTTTTTCCTCTTCTAGAGATGAGATTTTTAGGTGCTGATAGTACATTTGAGGCTGGGATGTATATGTAATAATTTCAGTGGATTACTGTTCCTTGCTCTGTGCATGCATAAGAGAACAAAAGCAAGCTTCTAGAAAGACATTCAGCTGCATCTGCCTTCGATGGTTTCTGCTATTGTTTTCCATATGAACTTATTGAATGATACCTAAATACAGCTATGTCACTTGCTTTTTTAAAGTTTGGCTAAAATTGAATCTGTAACCTGGAGTTATTTTACAGAATCAAAGTATTCAGAATATGAGATGAAAAATTAAATACAGTTTTCTAAACAATAAGAAGGGCATTATGGCTCTTCAGTTAAGCTGAGACTGATATCCAGTCTGTGAGCTGGGGCTGCAATTTAAGAATCAATACTATTTAAAAATAATAGTAAATGTCTTAATAATTGTACTGGTCTAGCTTCTACATAAAAATGAAGGTGAGTGTGAACACATTCAGTGGCTGATGGAATCTTTCCCTCTTCTTTTGGTGAACTGGAGCACTAAGTACTATCAGTTAGGGGAGAACTGCCCCAAAACAATTGGCTTTTGTTCCACTGATCAAGTTACAAAACAAAACAAACTGTCCAAGTGAGAAATAGCTACAAACAGTTTGCGTGGGCCTACCAAAATAGGTGATATAGCAGTCATTTCCTTTGGTTTGCTTGATCACTGGAATTTTGTTAACTTTGAATGCATGTCTTTTACTTAATTGGGTCATGTTTTTTCTAAAACTCCAATTTTTCTTCTTCCTATAGCCCTGCCATAGGACAGGCTGAGGCAGAGTCTCAGTGTTGCCCTGTTCAGTCTGAGGCAAGTGGGATTTATTTTATTCGTTCTGGGGGCTTTCACAGCTTTATGGCTGTTGGATATTTATGTCCCCAAACTTGCAGCAAGTTTGGTGAAGGCCCCTACTTTTATTTTAATTTAGGTTTTTAATTCTCTTTTGGTAGATGGGGCTCTATATTAATATTTATCTTTTTATTATCACTGTTTTTTTTAAGAGTCTCAGGGGGAGGGGACATGTTTTGAGAGGTTTGGGTACTGTTTCTCTTAAGGAACATTTCCTTTGTGACCGGTCAGGGAGTCCTTCAGCCACGCTGTACCCCTGCCCCCTTCCCCTGTGTTTTATTTGTGCTGTACTTGTTCTGCTTTTGGTAATGTGACTTTTTATACATGCTGCTGGTTCAAAAACTACAGATTAATTACTAATTTTTTTTCTGGGAAGATGTGTTTAACAAAGTGCTTGAAATACTTAAGTTTTAACTAAAAAGTGACATCCTTTGTCGCAAAGACTTGCAGCCTAAATTACAGTTGCTATGGAGGAGGACATTAACTGCTGTATTTATAAGCTGCACCACAACAAATGTTATGTAGAGCCCTGTGAAGAACTAGAGATTCCAGTCAATAGAAGAATGAGAAAAGAAAGCTGAAGTTCTTTCAGTTTGTCACTTTCAGGAAAAACTTTTCATTGATCTCTTAAATACACTGAATTTCACAGTAATTTTTCATCGGTGTACTGGAAAAAAAAATCACCTTACTTTCTTGAAGCTATGTGGGCTTGATGCATATCCAAAATTTGCTGAAGGTTCTGGCTGTCTGAATTTACAGAACAGCTTAATTGCAGAACAGCTGGCAAAAACTTCTACCCTTTGTGAAGAAAAATGAGCTTTACTGTTGCTGCTCATTTGACTGATTTTGAATGCTTGTGGTGTCTTAAAGAGAGCTTCAGAAGAGCAGGTTTTGTCCAAGGAAGTTCTTAATTTTTTGTGGAGCACAATATGTATTTTATTTCTTCAAGAGTGTGATCAGTAATGGTGCACTTGGGCTTTGTCAGTAAGTTGAATTGAAAGATAAGGAGTGGATTTCTCATGGGGGGCCCAAGTAGTCTCTGACAGGAAAGTTGACATGTCCTCTGCTACATGTTTCAGAGTAATTACTGGTTTTCTTACTGTGGTGCTACACTTACAAACAGTGCTTTACGATACACTAGCACAAGTGGTCCTTATTTCACTGACAGTCTCCGGAAGCATTTGGCTTAGTTCTTATTTCCCCAGAGTATCTGAAGAAGCCATTTCATTATAAAGAAGCTAAGCATTCAGCATGACTTGTAAGTAGCTGAATCTCTGAAAGACTCAAGATGGAGAAAAACCATTGTGTTGAATTTTGTCACCAGTTTTCATTTAAGAATGATTGCAGCATGGGGTAGTTTTTATGCAGCTACATGTATTTAGCTCGTATCACAAACATGTAGCTGAAGTTCACACAAATGCTTCATTGTCTGTAATGAAGTGCCCTACTTAGATCCTGGGCTACCTCAGTACATTGATATTCTAGTGAGAGCTAAATGTTCTCAAAGCAAGCTTCTGTTTTTGTTGGAGCTAAGTAGGTTTATGTGTTCATGGAAAGTATGTGTCAGGGATGCAGTTCCTGTCTCCCTTGTCGTTGATCAAGCTGTGTGTACTGATACTTCAGAGCAGATGAGACATTTCTTTATATTTTTGTATGGTTTCACACAACATGTGACACTTCAATAGCATCACAAAACTATGGAATTTTTTTTTTCTTAAAACTTTTGGAAAATTTCAAGAAAATGAATTTCACGCTGCTTCTGAAAGATGCATTTGACTCCAGGATAATTCCATGTACTGCTATTCTGTAACGATGCCATATGAATTAAGGCTTTTTGCTCTAGGTTTTTCCTATTGTTCAGACATTCTTTGCTTCTATCCCTTACATCACTGTCCTTTTTAAGTCTCTATGGATTGGACAGGACCTTTTCTGTTCCCTTGTTGGGTGTTGATGGTTTTAGCAGGCTATATCCGTGTTACTCTGACCTGTTACCACAGACTAATGTTTGTGCTTAAATTTACAGCAACTAATGATGTGCATTTTCCGTTTGCTTTGTGCCTCGTCCTAAAAGGTATGTGTGCAGAGTACTGCTGTCTTTCTAGTCCAAAGGATGGCATGATGGCTCTATGCTGAAAAGGTGCAGGTATCTGCTCAGCTGTCAGAATAGCTGCCCTGTTGTCTCTTTAAAACAACCTGAAAAGTTCCCATTGATTGCAAAGGGTTCACATCTTGTTCTTTTGGTGAATCTGTGTTGGTGACCTCCTTCCTGCCTCATGAATCTAAGGAGGGTAGTTCCAAAAGAAATTTACTCTGTAAATTGAATTTATTGATTGTGAAGGTTGGTAATGTTTTTGCAGGCACTCCAGTGTGTGCTGTCAGTATTGCAGCAGTGTCACAAAGCTGTGTAATGCACTGTGGAATTTCATTTCTAATGACTGTTGTATTTTAGTGAATTGACTTTCATAGGCAGCAGTGGAAGCAGGTTTTGGAGAGCTTGGTTTTTAAGATTGTGGAGAGCTCCGTGACTCTTCTTAAACATCAGGAATGACTGAAATTCTGCTAAGCTGAGTGAATTTTAACCCACTGGTGCTGAGGAGTGAAGGAGAGAAGTAGAAAAGTACATAGCACAGCAGGAGTTCTGGCTGGCGTTAGGACTGTTCTGTGCCATGCCTGATAACTGCTATGACCCTTAGTACTCTGAGGGCAGGCTATCTCCGAACTTACATTTAAATATACCTGCAATCAAGACAATGTTAGCAGTGAAATGCTGGCAGTTGCTTCAGAAATGCAGTGATGGTGACTGCTGAGATTTTCAGTCAGAACTAAGTGAGGTGAACAGGAGTTTGGGAGTGAAGTCTTGGAGGCAGCCCTGAAGGGGATGGAGTGTTCATTGGGTGGCTGAAGTGTTACGTATAGAGCTGATTTGTTTGGGAAGTTCTGAAAAAAAATTTTGATAATTTTCTTGTATTCTCCTTTAAACAGCAGCTTTATGCAATCTTTCGATTATCAGAGAATGCAGATTTTTTTATTCAGGCTCTATTGGAAGAAAATACAATTCCAGTACAGAATACAGAGATTCTGTTGTCTAGTGAATGCTCTTTTGCTCCGTGGAAGTTCTTGGGAGGTGTGAGGGAGCCAGGTGCCTCGGCGTGCCGCCTCTGCAGCCAGCCACATCCCGACCTGAGCTGTGTGCTCCTGGGTGTTAACCTTCAGCCCTTTGTTCTCAGCGTCCTGATGAGTCTGTGCTGGCTGTCGGTGAGGACTGACATTTATACATCGGACCTCTGTTGTGAGTAATAACACACCTTGTCCCTTCTGAACAAGTTGATGCTGACTTGTTCCACTGTTTTAGGCTCACCTGCAGCAGCACTGCCACTTCCATAATGATGAATTAAATTTCTCTGCAGATAAGTCCTGAACATACCTTAATGCTTGTGTTTCTCAGGAAAGTTGAAGCGTTATGAGAAAACAGTAGAGATTGAGTGGAAGTAACATGTTACCACAAGCAAATGATCCACATGTTGGCATTACAGTGTATGTGTTAGGTAACTACCTTATACCAGATCCAGGTTTCTCATGTCTCAAATTTTATCTTAAATCTTCCCTACATCTTAGCCACATCCCCTGGTTCTTTTTAAAGAGGGTAGGTGTGGAATTTCAGCTTCTGCTGCCCTGAGTAATCAGTATCTATAAATGGTTTTGGTTGGTGGCAACTTAGAATTACCCAAAAACTATGCCATACAACCAGGAAGCTATTAAAGTGTCCAACTTAGGGAAGTATATAATGCTTTGAAATAAAGATGTCATGCGAAGCTTCTTTCTTTCTCTTTGTCCCCCCATTGTGTTGTAGAAGTGTGTGATACGTGCAAGCACTGACTTCTTTAGCTTCTAGTTGAAGAAAATACATTTTGCTCTTTCAGTTGTAAAGTCTAGAATAAGAAAACAGTTTATGAGAGTATTTAATGAAGGACCCTGGCAATGTAAGTATTGTGATTTCCTTTCTATTTGTGTTAGGTAATGGGGTTACCTTGTTAAACTTCTGGCTTGTGTATCAAAATAACAGAAATGTAAAGGCAAATCGAAAGTGATTTTATAGTTGCCTTCACTTCATATGCTTTTCTTAAGTGACAAATTACAGTAATTGAAGTTTGGCAGCTTTTTTAATTGAAAAACTAAATTATGGGTTAAACTCCTTGGTTTAATACAATTTGTGTTTTTGTCAACTAGCAGCAGAATTTCAGCATTTGCTACTTACTGGTAGAGAAGAAATATCCTACAGCACTGCCAGTACAGGTTAGTTTAATCTGTAAGTACCTGATGTTCCTATTTGACATAATATGTTCAAATGATACCATTTAAATACAAAGGGAATTTTGATCTCTGAAATGTCAGTCTGTCTTTGTTACCTACTGCCGTGCCCAGTAGTGAGTGAATATCTAGATAATCTTTTGAAGGTCTCTAATGATTTTAACTGTGCCTGTGGATTAGGTAATACGTGCAAGCACTTTTAAGAGAAGTTTAATATAGAACCCTAACAGGCTGCCTTTGGTGTTTTAAAGTCAGACAGTTCTTCATTAATGTGCCTATTACAGAGGGCAGTTTATCAGTGAGCCAATTACAGGATACTTGATCTTGTGCTGGGGAATAAGCAGTTCAGTTTGTAAGAATTTGTAGCTGAACTGTCACCTTTCTTTAGTTGTTAATTACTGTTGCTACCAATAGAATTTCTTCTTTGTATAGCTGGTATGCCAGGAGCTGCTTGTTCTCTGGCTTATAGACCACTTCTAGTTAAGTCTCGTATGCTTCATCTCCACATATCAGTGTGAGAGATGAAAGTTTTCTGTGCTGTGGCACATAGGATAGATTCACTGCTGGATAAGCTGTGAAACTCTGTGCCTTAACTTACACTTGGTAAGTGAATTATCACACAGTGAATTTGAGGGGCTTTTGGAAACCGTTGGTGGATAATTACACAAGGATGTAGCAGAGTAGTAGCCAGACAGAAATGTTTTACTGGCTCACATAACGCTTTTCATTAGTTAGGAGTGAAGTGACACTTCAGGAGTATCGCTTGTTTGGGGGTTTTGAACTGGTATGTAATATTGCAGATCTCATCAAAGAAAGGTGAGGTTTCAAGGAGATGCCCAGTGCACAATAGTTGGACACAGCCCATCTCCCAGCATCTTCTACGTTGGTTTTCAGGCATTGTTGTAGTGATGTGTAAATGTTAATAATTTTGCTTGGGTGTTTCTCCCTAGAAGAAAAACAGAAGTTGCGTAATAAATTTTATAGCTTGTCTTTGCCTCTTATCTCCTACAACTTCATGGCATGTTTAATAGGAATTCCTTGCTGTGAGGCTGTTATCTTAACAGACTGTGCCTCTTCCTTCTGTCTCGTGTAGTTGATCCTCATTTATTGAGCGCTGTAATAATTATTGTAAGAATAAATAACGGATTGCTTTTGGCTGCTGGATTACTATTTGAAATCTCAGTTCTGCCAATGAATGAATGCTGACCTGCACTACTTGTACCCCAGCTTGGCAATGAATGAGGCTCTTTACTGTTTCCTCAACAAACTATATTTCTTCGGGTAGATCCTAGCGTGAACTGCGGTAGGATGTTATCTTTCTGTGAAACTTTATGGCAATTGAAGTATTTTTTGGTAGAATTTTTATTTTCTTTAGAGATGGGACAAAACAGGAGAAATCTGAGCTTTCATATTCAAGCGGGCAGTCTTAAAATGTAGCAGTTACAGCAGCTGTCCAATCTAATGCAGTTCTGAAGGAGTAAGTGGGGAACAGGGAGCCAGTTCACACTTCTATTCAGACTTCTGCTTAATGACTTCAGATTGCTCAGTCGGAGACAGTAATTACTGTGCAGCAAACTCAGACTCCTGTTTACCTTCCTCAGGTAAAGCACATTATTGAAATATGTCCCTCTCTGTTGTAGTACAGCTGCAGGTCTTAGTATGTCAGGAATGTTCTCGTAACTTGATACAGCTCTTGTGTCAGTGGTATGAAGGGGATAGGATCAGTGATCTTTGATCAAGGGCAAAATATTGATGTTGAATTTGATTTCAGAAGGACTGGTAAGTATGTGCAATGCTTTAGTGCATGCAAGTAGCAATAATTGTAGCTTAATTTTTATAGCGTTCAGTTTACAAAGAAGATTCAAAGAAAATGTGGAGCACACATCATTGGCATCCCTTGGGAACCTTCTATGGACTGTGTGTTTCAGGAATAGATAACTGCGCATACGTATGTATGTATATATACTGCTTTGTAACAGTCTTGGATTAAATATAAGTAAAACACTGCTTCTGTGTATTTTTTTTCTCATCTTGAGACCTATTTAAATTAATGCAACAAATGTTAGCTGTTTCACAGTGTTTATGAAACCCACTTTCCCTCATGTTATTTAAACCATAACTTTTGACTAGCTGTCTGGCTATAAACCTTTCAGGAACTTAGCAGTCTGTACCTGGAGATGAGATGTAAGTTAATCTTTTTTAATATTTAACTTTTGATGTTAATCCATTGTCCTTTTTCTGAACTGACTGTACAGAGAAATTAGACTAAGTTGGAGAGGTAGGGGAATTTCTAGGGGAAAGTATCTAATAGCATTTTTATGAAACCTGGTAAGGGGGCATTAAGTGATCTGTCTGTTCTAAACCCCTTAGAGCAAAGCACTGGAGAAATGAGGTAGCTTTGAAGATGTTTGTCCTTGCAGCTCCTGCAAGATGAGCATGGATAACTGCTAGGCAGGTTGGTCTCATTTAATTGTACTCATTGTACTCATAGGTTAATTTCTTAAGAGATACTGAAATATTAAATCCTTGATTTTCAGTACTATATGACATGATACAGTGTTTGTCCTCTGGCCATTTCAGCAGTGTCTGAGGCTGTATTTGAAGAAGTGTGCTCTGGTGGCCTACAGGGTGGCCAGAGAGAGGGGCTTTGTCACCTGGCTTGTTAAAGCTCTCCCAGGTTTGATTCAATAGTAGTTTGTTGGGGTATTTGTAACCATGTAAAGGATGAGCCTTTGTTTAATCTGCCCATTGACTCCTACCTGTTTTGTAAAGCTGGGCCACCCTGAGTGCAGGTGTATACTTTTTCTCTCTTGTCTTGGCTTTTCTGTTTGTTAGCTTGAAGGAGGACAGAGTAATTATCTTTGTAATACAGCAAAGTAGAGTTTGAGTTGAGGCACTTGGTTTGTAAGATGTAAGAACGGGTGCCTTTGAAAAGAAAGGCTCCTTCCTGTGTGTCAGAAGGAAGACTTCTTAAGTCTGTAGTAGCGTGGACATTATTTATTTGTATGTATGTGTATATATATATGTTTATATACATTTATATTTATTTCTTGTTGCTTCTCCCCCTTCCTCCTGTCCTGCCCCACAGCTGTAAGCTTCAAATAGCAGGAAGGGGGGGGTTATGCTAAAATATGAACCTGAGGTTGGTGTGGCTTTGCTTCCTTTTCCTTTCACCTTCTCCAGCCCTGGTTCTGAAACCTTTATTAATCCATGTGTGCTAGCACTACAGCCCATTTCCACAGGCATACATCATCACTAAAGTCATTTTATGAGAGTACAAGTCTTTATTTAGTAGAATTATAAAAGATCTTTACACGAGAAATACAAAAATAGGAAATAATAGGCTTTGAATCTCCTTAGGTGTAAAAGTACTTTTTTTCCTTTAAGCTATAGAAATACATAATTTGCGCACTCAGTGTCTTAAGTAAATTGCTTTCATACGCTGTAAAACTAGGAAAAACCTTACAGTGAAGCGTTCCAGTAAAACTCACTGTAAGTGCCCAATCACTCATACATGGAACAGTCCATAATTTATTAGTTGGAGACATGATGGCACAGTCAGATTAATCTCCACTTTTCCTCTAGCTAATGAATTTTTTGAAAGATGCAGTATAACTTTTCCAGTTATTACGATTAAATATAAATAGAAAAATGATTAAGAAAGATTTGGCATGCTTTGTACTTTACCACTTTTTACTAGGAAGTGGTATCAAAACAGTTATTAAATAAATATAAATATGTTAAATAAATACATTGCAGAAGAACACGCCCACCTCTGTCAAATGAGAATTCAGCATTTCTTCATCCTTCACACACACCTGATGCTTTGTGTCACAGCTTTAGGGCCAAAGAAAAGAAATACTGCATCTTTAAAAACACAGGTTCCCATGGACATAAAGCAGAAAATGAGGTAACTTTGCAGCTTTCTTCCTCCAATCAACTTCACTGTTCAATACATCTCAGTTCCTATTTGGCTTCTTTTACCCAGGACTCATTTCTTACCTCTGGCTCTGCAGCTGACACTCCTTTTCTTTAGAAGAAAGGAAGGAATGCTTGCAGTGGGTGAATCATTACCATTTCAGGAGCAGTTCATTGCTGACATCAGCATATCTTCCTGAAGTTACTTGTGCAGACACTGTGGTTTTTAAGTCAAGTACTGCTCTAGCTCTCCTGTGAATACTGGCTGACATTAAAACTGAGGTTTTCAAAGTAGGTAAAGCCTTTAACTTTTTTCAAGTCAGTATTTCGTTTTATAACTTCATCTGCTCACATAGGAGGGTCTGTTTTTCCAGAGTAATGCTGATTTAACTGACAAGGGTAAGTCTTTTTAGAGGTTTTGCCTCATTAAAAACAATTCCCTCTACAGTCACTGCGGTGTGCCTAATGCAGTGTGGCAGTAGTGCAGTGGCAGACTGATTTGCTGCAACTAAAAAGTCCCTTTTGCAGGTCCCACCCCCTAGTAATTCTACAATTTCAATTACTGTATTTTGATTCTTTGCAGTAAAACACAAGTTACAAAATCAAGTACAGTTTAGGGATAGTGGATGATGGTTATATCTAACTTTTGCTATCCCTCTTCACTTTCCTGAGACCTTCCTTGGGATAACTCCATCACCAGGGTTCACTGCTTTTGCAGCTTCGTTGCTCCTTGGTCTCCTACTCTCTCCTGATGCAGTGCAGGCACAGTACAAGGCACTTCTTGGAAGCTAGGTTTCCTCAAAGAGACAGTTCAGCTCTTTGATCCCGCTTTTCCCTGCAAAAGGTAGGCCTGTTTCATAGCCCTGTGCTTGGAATGTTGGTTCCAGAGAAGAAAGCTTGCTCTCCTCAAACAGCATCTCCTGCAATGTTCTTTGCTGCAGAGTCCTGATCATAGTAGTGCTGAAACAGTCTTTCTTGGCAGCAGATATGCATTGCACGGTAGGTATGTAGGAGCAGGTGAGGGAAACGAGCTGTAAAGTAATGTACAAAATCATCTGGGATGGAGCCCAGGGTCTCCTGCACCTCTGGAGGCAGTTCTCTGTAATGGTGCTTCTGTAAAATAAATAAAAAATAGAGGAAAGCTCAGGTGGAGTCTTACAGGTGTGCCTGTACAAGGTGCATTTTCATGCACAAGTAAGCTGTTAGTCTGTTGTGTTTATGTATGCAGAAACTGTTTACCTTATTTCTCATTGCCCTCAGAAGGTCCCGTACTGAGCCTCCTTTATATGATCTGAATTTTCGAAGATCTGCCAAAGAAATTAACTGGTTTGTGTTTGTTTTGATGCTGGCAGTTGTAGTTGCTGGTCTCAAAAGAAATGTGCGTGTATTAGGATGTATCACATAGTTCGAATAAATGTTTTGGTGACAAGGAAAAATTGTGCCAGAACTGAGACCCTACTGTTACTTTCTTGTCCGTGCAAAATGGGGATAACAGAGAACAACCTGCCATTCCGACAAGATACTCTTTGTTACCTGTCTGAAGAGGAACAGTAATGTGCTCTCTCCAGTCCATTTTCACCACCTCTCTTCCTCCTCTTTCTAACTGCTTGACTATTGGACCATCTAAAGCTTCTTTCTCTATCCGGTCACTGACGTCCTGGAAGAGACAGTCCAGTTATTTTCAGCTGTATTCCCAAGCATTTCCCAGATATTTTAGATTACAGTTTCTGGTTCCTGATAACAGAGGTGGTTCTAATTTGGGAACAGATTGGAAAGAACCTCAAGTCTTCACCCAGTTCCCACCCCACACTTAATACACATATTCACCACCTCAGTCTACTCCGTTCTTAAAAACTGGCTTGGCAACATGTTATCCTGCATTGTGTTATCTCAAACATGCATAAATTAGGGATGAAAATAATGAATTCAAGATCTGATGGTCAAGACAAACCTGAAAAAACTGGAGCTGCTTTTCTAAACTCCAAAAGAATGGGTGTTTTAGTACACAGCTGGCAGATGGGCGTTTCTGAGGGTCCATGTTTATCATTTGCTCTATTAAATCACGAGCCACTATGTCTTCTGCAATGAAAAGGGTGAGCATTCAGAAGCTGCAGGGAAAGCTAATATTCTGTATGAAAATGGTTAAATTTCCTATTTCCTCCTATGCAATCCTAAGCAATAGTTAAAATGACACCCTCACAGATACTGTAGGCAACCAACAGAGGGTTGCATTGCATCAATGCAATTAGGAAGATCTTTCCTAACCTTTAAACTCTACTGTCAAGCTCTCAAGAATCAGATTTTTCTAACTGAGATGCTTTTGGAGGTGAATACTAAGAACTTCAGGAGTTTCACTGCAGGAGTACAGCTTTCATTATTGCCAAGTGGGTTTCACTGTGGGTTATAGTTTCGCCTTTTCTACGACAATTTTAGCACCCACTGGATAACTCACTGAGTTCAGCAGTGATCTTTGTTTACGTGCTTTTCTTACCGTGCTTCCCTGCATCCAAAAATTCCAGGCTGTATGCACCCAGCAGAATGTTGGCTTGTCGCTGTAGAGATTTGCCAAAGGGGTGGCTGCCCTCAGATACCACATAGTAAAAGACACAGCCTGCTGAAAAGATGTCCACAGTGTATGTCTGCAAATAAATAATAATTTATTATTTAATTAATAATAATTAAATATTCATTAATTAATAGCAACAAGATTTTTCCTGGGGAGAATGTGAGTCTCATCACCGGGTGGTTATTTGCATCTGAGCACAGAATACAACTCAGAATCACATTTTGCTATTTAAGACTTTTAACTAATTGAAAAAAATATGGCTACATATAGATAAACACTTATAGACATACGGTGAGAGAGAGGAGTTTAAAAAGGGCACTGCTAATGAACACCAACATGAATGCTGAGGCATCCAGCACTGCACATCTTAACTTCGCATCTGTCTGCAGCTGTGCAACCTGCCAGTAGTGCTGCCTTCTCCCAGGGAGGTCTGAAGGAAAGACAAACACTTACAGGGTTCTCTTTGCAGTCCTCACTCAGCATCTCTGGGGCAATCCAGCCTTCAGTTCCCGGCACACCCGACCGCCTGCTAAAGCTGTGTCTGCCCACTGCCAGCTTCTTGCACAGGCCAAAGTCTGAGATCATAGCTTTGACTTTCCCGTGGGCATTAGGCATTGAGATGAGGATATTATGGGGCTTCAGGTCCCTGTGGACTATAACAAACACCTGTTTATGCACTCCAGGCAATCCCAACAGTATTCATCAATTTGCATTGTAGATTTTTCACAAGGCTGAACCACTGTTTGTTACATCAAACTACCATCAATGGCATATTTTTTAATTCCATCACAAGTAGTTGTTTTGCAGACACATGTCTTCTGTCCAAAAAACATGCAGTGCTCTGAACAAATGGTAATGGCTACCATAAATGTAGCAGAATTTTGAAGGCAGAACATAAGAATCAGTCTAGTGCTAGGACAGACCATATTGCCTGCTGCCAGCACTAGGGGATGCCAATCACTTCACTGGTCAGCATCAGACCAGTTCCTTCTTCACGGTTAAGAAAACGTATCAGTCTGTATCCAGTACTGAAAATAAATAATCATTCTTACCAATACTGAGGGAGTGCAGGTAAGCGAGACCAGAGGTCGTCTGTTGCAGGAGGGTGATAGGTTGTAAGCCATGGTGACTGAAGGCCTTTTGTTCAACATACTATACGTGACAACCGGAAAATAGAAAATAGAGCCATAAAATCACTTATCAATAAGTTTCTGCGTAGATAATGTGCCAAAAAAAAAAAAAAAAAGTTGAACAGAAAACTGGGGGCAGTCTAATGCTAGCTGGGAGCACACGTGCACTAGCCTTTCTGTCTGAAGGTGATGAGCTCTATAAAATCATTCAGAGTTACAATTCTGTACAGCACTGTTTTCCCAGGAAAAGTTTTGAGGGTCCAGATGGTAGGAGAGGGATGCCTAAAATGGAGTTATTTGCAGGAACATCAAAGGACAACAGCTTCTTCCCTTAGGACAGTACAGGGTTGGAGGATATTCCTGAAGTTCTAAGAATATTCCTGTTTTAGGAATGTTTAACTTTCACAGAAGCGATGGAAAGAATAAGTGGGACATCTGCCGAACCTCAGCAACTTACGAAGCTAAGGGAAACTGGAGGCCTTCCAGTGAGAAGACTCACTCAAAATCATTTAGGTTTGCAAGAGACTCAGTACCTCCTGTAAGGTGGCAGCACACAGCTCGATAGCGATGTACTGGAACTGCCGGTCCTTCTCTGTGCAGAAATAGCGGATCACATTTGGGTGCTCGTCTGACTCTCGCAGTAGCTGCACTTCACGGTCTGCAAAGCTGAAGCACTCAGGAAGAATTCTCTTCACTGCAACATCACGGTTATCAAACGTCCCCCTGCAGACAGGAAAACCACATCAACCAAATTATTAGAAAAAGGCTAACGTGGAAAAGGTATAAAACAAATGACAACACAGGGCATTTCACAGGCATATTGAAGTATTTTTCAAGCTGGTAACAGATACATTGGGTTATTTAAACATGTCTGAGAGAAGTAGCTTTTGCTAGAGCAGAAACAGCATGAAAATACACCATACAAAATATTTCAAAGTATTTTTGTTCATCCTAGGTGTTGGGTTTGTTTGCTGTTTAAAAAATAATGCAATAAAAAATCAATTGGTCTGTTAAATACCGAATGCAAGTCATTTACCTGTAAACAATTGTTCCTTCAGCTCCATGTCCCAGTACATCTTTTGGGTTAAATGAAATCTTGCCAACCATCACTCTGTTGGTATCGTCGTCTGAACAAAAACAAGAAGCAGAAAGACTGCTTTAGGATGGATCAAGTTAGCCTTGCACTACTGTGCATTCTGCTGGAACAGAATGTAAAAAATATTTTACTCATACTTAAATTCACAACACAGATGATCAAAAGAAATTAACAGCTGCATTTTGTTACTCGTGCTGAGTAGGCAAATCCTGGTGTGTGTGATTCAACTCACACTTTTGAACATAGTCAGTACAAACACCTGACATGAGTCTGAAAAGATCATGTTTTGGACAGCAGATAAAAAATCTTTCTAGAAAGTTCTATTGAATTTGCAGAGTGACAATTGAAGGAGGTGGATTTAGTAGTTGTTTCCCTGCATAGCCCTCTAAAAGGACTAAAGAGTGTGTAGAAAGATGAGGCAGGGTGGCAGACAACACTGCAGAAGTCATTCCTTGACTCCAGTTCATACATAATTTTTATTCACATGAAATGGTTACAGCTTATAAGAATATATCCTCACGCACAACTAAAATCCCTCCAGTGCCAACTCTGAACGGGATGCTTTTCTAAAGCAAGTTTTTCTGCTCCAAGTCAGAGCATGGGACACTGCCTGATGTTTTGCCACAGGCAGACGAAATAAGGATGATGGTCTTTTTCAGCTGTTTTATATATGAAGTACGTCAGTAAGGATTTATTTGTGCTGTGCCATCATACAGAGTTGGGAAACACAGACATTCACAATCAAATGCACTAGATTTACGTTACCTCCCTCTTCTTGCTCTGTAGAAAGGCAGCTCCCAACATCAGATGTGGAGATGCTAGAATATGCAGAATGGTTTGATGCTTTGGGCGACATATTTGGTGTGCTGGTAGCAGAGCTGTCTGTCTGTCCATAGGAGGTGTCCAAGAAATCTTCTGGTTGTAGATCACTGGGAGCACGAAAGGGCAGCTTCTGTTGTTGCAACAGCTGGATCTTCTCTTCCAGCTGATGCTGTCTTTGCTGTTGCTGATGTACACTCTGAAAGAGGATCTCAGTTCATAAGTGAAAGAGTGAAATTTCTTACTTAAAAGGAACGCTTCAGCTATTAGAGTACATGCACCCAAAAGATAGGGGAAAACTTTCTTATAATACTGCCAGCTAAGTAAGCTGGAGAACTAAAGGGGCTTTTCCTCTTGTTCTTATTTTCATTCTCAGCTTTCACAGCAAAGCTGCGCAATCGCAACAGATCGGTTAATATGGCACAAGCTGACTTAGGTTAACTAGGTGTCTTTTAACATCTTTATCCTGCTGCACGTGCGAGCCAGAAAACATGACAGAAGTTCAGGTGAGCAAATGGGGAGTAAAGCCCCTGATGTTAAGATGATGTCTGTGAAAAAAAGTTAACAGATGCAAAAGCAGAATTTGTAGAATGAAAAAGAAACCCTCCAGCACTGGCACATATGCCAGTGAAAGACTGTCCTATCAGATATATAGCCTTTGTAACCCCCAGCACATCTGGGAGTTACAGTGAGGAGGGGAAAAAAATTACAGTATTTCCTAACTCCTGTATCTCTTCTTGGGGTTAGCTCTCAAATGCAACTGATCCTCCCAAAGCAGAAAACCCCATCAAGACACATCAGCATTACCATTGGATAGGCGATGATAAATGCCACCCAGCCCACAAGTAGAAAAGTGCTGAGAATGATCGTGGCCATGTCTTTCAATATGGAGTCCACAGGAGCTTCTGGTCGAGCAATAGGCTGAGCAAGTTTCTCCTCAATATCCTTTGGAACAGCAGGAGGCACTTCTGTTGCAGAACCTTCAACTATGTCAATAACCTGCGAGGCAGAGAATGGTCTTTTAGTTCAGTGTCTTCGTGGGTACTGGGACACTGATACGCTTTTTTTCTAAGCCCCTCCACAGCTTCTATTCCTCTACATTCTTTAATCATAAAATCTTACGATTACCCTCATCACAAACCTTTTCAATAGTGACTTTATCAGAGTCAGCTGGAATCACGTTTTCAGGCCGCCTAGGTAAGTTGCTTGGGAATTTCTCCAGGATCTTTGTAGGGGCAGATAACGGAGTTTCATGGTGCCCTTAAAATAAAACACACATGTTCACATTTTGATGAAGAGCGTAGATGAAAGATGACACACAAAGTCTATCAAAGTGCAAGATGAGCTTAAAACACTTTTCTTTTCCCTCTGTTCTGCCCCTGCAGTCACAGGCACAGTGAATGCAGTCACTAAGAGGTGTCTACTCAAGCACTGACTGAATTTAGTTCATGAGCTTCTCTGTGACTATAACAGGAATGCACATTAGAATGCCTTGTAGCTGGCTCCTGCCTAAGTTAGTTTTGCTTTGTGATTTGGCCTTGGAGCAAAGATCACGTTTGAAATTTAAAATGGTTCCAACAATCACACTGCAGAAAAAGGAAAGAAGATCCTGCACTCAACTGTAACTGCTCTTCACACTCCTTTGGCTCGTATTAGCCAAGTAAGTGCAAAGAGGAAGAATCCACTGAGCTAACATCGTCTGCAGTTAGACAGAGGAAGATTCCTCATAATGTACAGAGCAGGAAAGAGAGGAAAGATGGAGGGCACAAATCATTCCCTGCAGAGCATAGTGGAGCAATGAGAGCTGTTCAACAAGAATTGCTTCACATGCTCTGAGAAGCGGACAGCATCACAGAAAGAAAAGGCAGCAGGTAAGGCAGATGGAAGTTGCACTCCTGTTCCTGTCATAGGTGTCAGTTATGGCATTTACAAATTATAAACTTGCATCACTCCAAGAACTCTCTGCCATTCAGTTTGGTTTTTTTGTTTGAAGCAAAAGTGTCCTGAAAAGTCAATTCTGAAATTCTGGAACCTGGGACACACACAATAGGCTGACACTTCATTACTGTGAGTAATACTATGCACAATAGGACAGAAACCTGAAGGAACCAGAATACAGTACTTACAGCAATGGGTACAATAAACTACCTTCTACCCCCCTCTGGATGAGGGGGCAAAATAAGCAATAAACAATTTTTCTGATCACTCCTCATTCTTTTTACCGAATGAAGCAGATCAGCTGCCTTGTGAAAAACAACAGCCAGACGTCTACTTAAAAACATGGATGCATATTCTAAAGGGGACAAAGCGCCAATTATTACTAGAATTCAGTAATTGTCTCAGTTTAAGCAGTCATGACTGAGGTACAGCAGTTGAGAACAGCTCTAAGGTCTGGAGTAGGACAGCCACCAGCAGATGGCAATGGAATCCTGCCTGATAGGCAGACACGGGCTAAGAAAGGGAGCCCCGTACCTATTAACAGCAAGTCGTTCCAATAGCTGAGTTTGTTCTTCCCTTTCAGTCTGCCTGAGAACTTTAAATCCGTGCTGGGGGTGATAACACATTCGCCATTGTCTTCAATTGTGACTCCTTCTGTCTTTGGACCCTCTAGTAAGGGTATGGCACTGCCACGGGGCTAGAAAGAGAGATTATCATTACAATTAATAATGCAGTGAATCTCCAGAATATTTCAGCAGGCAAACAAATTAAAAAAAGGAGGGTCAGAATGGGTGGGAAAGCAAAAACTGGCCACAGCACCACAGTAAGTAAACACTGCCCCTTACGCCCTCAGCAGCAGCCTTGGACATTAGACCTTCTGAGCTACACGTTGCCTAGGAGATGAGATTACTCTCTCTTTTTAGAAAAGTGAAACAGGAGCCTTATCTGCTGTTTGGATAGCCATTGTGAGCAGTTTCCTATCAAGAGGGAGTCATTTGGATGAAGAAAAACAATTTTAACAGTAACCATGATGCACCAACACTGCACAGCAACCCCTGGTTCACTCCTGCCCAACTCTCCTGGCACAGCCCAATGAGTACAGTCACATCTCTGCAGCATCTGAAATTATTTTGGAAAGACAGACACGCATTCTAACACTTATTACCATTGTTTCATTAAATAATTTAATTTGCCACATGTTTACTGATTCCAATTTGCGATTTAAAACCTAATTTCTGCAAACATACAACCACCAGCATTATTTTTTATTTTAATAAGGAGCCCTTTTCAATGTTGGAATTAACTTCATCAGTTCAGATGATCTTCCATTGCAGGACAGAATGGTACAGAACCATTTTACGTAGGAATGTGCAGCATGCTTTAATGGAAGAAATCCCAAAATTCCAGATGCATTCACAATATCTGTTTTAGATACATGGAGACTATTTCTCATTTAAAATGAGAAAAAAGCACTTTATAATACTTCTGTACGTTTTGTTGAAATTATGCTCCGTGCCTTTCTACTCAAGACATTTAATTTCAACTTTAATTAGTTTTTTTTTTTAATCCGAGAGCAATACTAATTCTGTAAAGGCAATTTTCAGCAGGTGCCGTGCATCTCTTGCAGCTCTCAACTTACCACAACTGTTACTCCTTCATGCACCATTGATGGCGATGCATACAAACTCGTGGAGTATTTCCCTACATAAAGAGTTGGTCTGGAAAGAAAATACGTTAAAATGAAATAGACAAATGGGTGTTTTACCATGTTAGCTAAAGCCTAATTCACAACCAATGAATCCCTTTCCAAAATCATCAGTATTTAATTCTTGAAAACCCCAGATTCATAGGCAGAAGTGCTGTGATCAACCCATCCCTTTTACTTATGAAAGCACAGTCACTTATCGTAATTATTCATTTGTTATTCGTTACAATTACTGAAATCGATATTTGCCAAAATGCTGGACATCTAAATGAAAGGCTCCACATTAAAAAATATTAAGTCAACATAAAACATCTGATAAAAATAAGGAACACATTTGCTAAGTAGATGATTTTTTGTGTGTCTCTGCCTTTAGACAGTATTAGATCAAATATGAAATACAATCACTGCTGGAGAGCAAGGGCCGCTGTCAAAACCTGACTAATAGATAATGAGAACAACAGGAATACTCATGCTCACGTTAATTTGCTCTTGGTCTCTGTTTCCTTTGGAAAAGGGTATTTCCACTTGGTAATGTGTCCGACCTCCCCAGACATGAATGTCAAGTATCGCAGAGTTTCTATCCCCACATTTGTGTGCATAACTTTCCGTAATCCTTCACGTTGCCAGATGTAAAAAGCTACCACAGGAGAAGCGTAATTCTGAATCCACAGCACGTCCCCAGACTCACTGTCTACAGTCACCACCAGTCCATCTCCATTAGACACAAAGTGGGACATTTCTACAATATACAAATGTATAGGAGATTATCTGGATTGCTGCTGACATGCAATTTCAGTAATACATACTAACAAACCTCACATAACTGTGGAGTTCACTGTATCTTACGTTGGAAATGAAAAGCTGTCAGAGTTAAACTGATAAAAGCTTGGTTCAGTCAGACAGCAGGAAAACCACATTTAGCTCACCTCTTCAGCACGAACAACAGCAAGTCTTGTAGACCTCACCGCTAAACCTACAGATCAACTCACACACAGATCACGTCTTCAGCATGTGCTGAAAGGGGAGCTTCATGCGTGAGAAGCGACTGAGAAGTCTCTTGCTGAATGACTGAAAGCTCTGCCATCTTCTGTTTCGCGTCAGGATTCAGAAGACAACCCTGCAGAGCTGCTCTGTGACAGTGAGCGCAAACAGGCAGTCCTTGCAGACTCCATTCGGATTCACCTCAATGTAAACTCAACTGCGGAAGATAAACTAACTGTAAGTGCCCCACACTCTGGGTAAAAACAACAGAGTTGTTCCAATGTTTGTGCACTGCAGTTCAGGTTTGCTTCCTCTCCTGCCATTTTTCACTGCATTTTAAGTCATATCTTCAAAGCCTGTACCTTCTAGGTTGCGTTGACCTGAAGCTAACAGGCTTGAGACATTAAGCCAAAGGCTAAAAACTGATAGATATCAATTTCAAAATGTAGTCAGCTTATTCATTATAGGAAAAAAAAAAGAATATATTTGCCTGTATACACAGCCCGTGGCCAATATCTGAAAAAGAAAAAAGACTGCAATTAAATTCTTACTATATTTTACGTCCTCATCAGGCAGAGTAGCTGCATAATCAAAATAGGTGGCATTCCATCTCAGCTCCTTCTTCTTGGTGTCATACATTGTGATTGTGTACTCTGTTAAAAAATACACAGTCTGTGAAGCAAAAAAGCCTACGGAGTACAGAAGCAATCGTTGCAAATGACACAGCTCAGAACACCACACACTGCTTACTGTGCTCTGCATTTCATTTTCCCCACACCCCTAATAAAGAACCATTTCAGAGTTAAAGACAACACGTTAATCTAAAATTATAAATGATAGTATAGTCTAAAATTATAATTTACAGATGTTATTCCAAGACATAAACTTGAAAACATCATCACAAGGTCATTGTTATCATTCTATTCTTCAAAAATTGCAACAAAAACAACAAGGAAAAATTCTAAGCTGCAGAAAAAAGCAGCATCTGACCTGTTCTCCCAAGATACAGCAAGGATGTTGATGGACAAAGACTTTCTGCAAATGAAGAAGTCAAGGTTTGCTGTTTCTCCCCAGTCATGAGGTCAATCACATACCAAATATCCTGCTTTTTGCCTGAAATCATAGTTTAAGCATTACTATTCAGCTGGAAAATTGCACTTCCCTTAAGTTTTTCATTCTTTTTTTCTTTAGGAGGCTCACGAGCTCAGCATGAACGAGCATTTTAAATAAAATGGTGTCTTTCAGTCAGGCTTACGTTCAGCTTTTAGTGCTGATGGCCAATTCCAAATACTGACATCAGCAACTAAATCCAGTATTAGAAAAGTAAGTACGACTGGCTATGTAATTCCTAAGATAATTCTCAGTGCAAAAAAAACCCTGAGCTGGCAGAGGACACTGAGGTGCTATGGTGAAGGACAATAGATGAAAGAAATGATGAAGGATCACACATTCCAAATTGACCAAGGACTGTAATCCTATTAAGGCTACACAAGAGCCACAATCGCAAGTTGTTCTCCAACTTTAACATAGATGCGTCTATCTTAGAAGCTCAGATGGACATTTTTCACCCTCTAATGGAGCAACATAAAGTGGAGATCCAGAAGTAGGCACTCAGATTAAAAAACAATCCTAAATTCATCCTGATCCTTCACACATCTACTGCTGCCATAAACAAACTGTCCTTCCTCCTCCCATCCTCATCCCAAATCCACCTGCAATTAGAATGACACAGGCCAAGTCAGACACAAAACTGTTATTATATATAAGTGACCTGACTGTATCTCAGATAGAGGAATGTGTCCAAGCCTGTTGCAGCAAGATTTCTAACGCAATCTCTGTACTGTAAACAATCAATAACATTTGTTATTGGTTCTAAGCAGAAATCACTTTTTGTTGTGAGAGCACCTATAGAAGTGAGAAAAACAAACAAAAAACCCCAAGCATACAGGCTGCTCACTGCACAGAACAGCTGTTCTCTCCCTCAAGAAAAGTTGTTTTTTCCATTTTCAGCAATTCGATTTATATTAAATCAATTTTCTGTCAGCAGAAACATTTGTGAAAAACTACAATTAATACCCAGAGTAAAACATGTCCATGCAGTCTGCCTGGGACTTTATGGTTGCTGAACACGTTACAATTTTATAAATGCTTTAAGTTGAGCTCACCCATGTAAAGGATCCCATCTGAACTGCGGCAGGGAGATGCCTGCACTAACTCTGGGATGGTAAATGGAAGTTTCTGGGGAAAAGAAAAACATTAAAAGCTTATTCACATTGCTGTGATAAGTCTTTGCTCTTGTTCATAGAAAAGAGGAGCCAGAAAACTTTGGAAATCTTCAAATGACGGTTTTTGATTATTTGCTCGTATCATTGCAGTGCCTGATATTCCAAAAGCTCAGGCCAAGGCCCTCCTCTGAAAACTCAGAACAGCCAGAGGCCTGGCTCAGCAAGCTTACAGCAGGAGAAATGGATGTGGAAGAGACCACCTGCAGCAGAGGGATTTGGAGGCAAAGACTCTTTTTAAGGCCTACCATCAACACTTAGCAGCTGCCTCTAGCTTTCAGCACACGATGCTTAATTGCCTCACTTGTAAGGGGTATGAGATGTTTCTCTTACAGTAACAATTATAAAGGCCAGATAACTTCATATAGGTGAAACTGTTTTCAGGGTGAAGCAGTAATCAAGCAGAGAGTTCCTGAGATACTGCAGTTAGAAGATGGGTTAAGATTCTTATTAAGTGTTAACAGTCTTTTATAAGGGTGAGGTTACAAGAGTAATGGACAAGATACACTAATAACAAAGATCAGTCCTTTTTTACTTGTGAAACCTACACTGCTTATAACAGGGATTCCAAACAGAAATTTGATTACTTCAGTTCAAGAAGGGAGATTAACAGAACAAAGGAAACTTTGTTAAGATGCTTCCTGGATTTGCCCAGGAAAAGAACGGGGGCTCATCTGCAAGTTATGATTTGGCTGTACTATGGGGAACGAGTGGTGAGTAAATACTGAAGTATTTCAGAATATTAAAATTCTTAAAGGAAATGTAACAGCTTCCAGAGAAAGGAAGCTGGGAAGCCAAATATTTTATGAGTTTCATCACAAGATTTAAAAATAAAAGCGCAAGGTTTGCTAACATTTGTGGGTTACACAGATTGGTGAGTGTTCTGAAAAGGTCAGCATTTCTGTCTGCTTACTAAAACGAAGACATCTTCTACAGGTGTCAGCAAAGAACATGCATTAATCCTATCTGCTGGGTGGTTCTAGAAAATTAAGTATTGAGGTGAAAGAGTTATACCTAGTTTGTATTATTGTGGGCACACCTTTCCCATCTGGCTGTGCAGAGATGGTATGTTATTTGGATAATTCCACAGAATGTAAATTGTCACCATCGTTATTTTAGCAAGTTTCAATAAAACAGGATGAGTGGACAAAACAAATATGGCTGCTGCTGGTATTTTCAAGTGACAGCGATTTCCTGATGGTCACAAGGAAGGGGGGAACGTTCCATTCTTAGAAAGTATGTTACTACTCTGCAAAAGCAATAGCAAAAGAACCTGAGAGTCCTGCCAGTCTAAAAACTTGCACACATGACAAATGTTTGGTTATGCTGTGATCACCGAGGTTTTCCTGGTACAATTCCACAGTACTGTTGAAAAAGCAGAAAGTTCCTTCAGAGGCTGATCATTTATGTGAGTCTGACTGGGGCACTCATCTGAAAACTGAGAGAATCTCCAAAGGACACTTACGGTCAGGCCTTCGTTATTCTTGCCACCAAGTGTATACAAACTGCCATCGTTTGGGTCTGGAAGAAATGCTGGCCTAGGATTTAAGCAGCAATTAAAAATGATTAAAAAAAAGAAGTACTGTGCTTCTCAGAGAATAGGAAAGCAACTACGGTCAGTACCAGCTTTCCAGAGAAGTTCACCTAACTCCTAACACTGTATGTTTTGACTTTGTATTACCTATTCAAACAAAACCAGGGAGCGTAATGGATAAGGAACAGCTGTCAGAACTCAGTAACTCAGAGGGAAATGAAAGTCCTCACCCAAATAGTAAAAAAAAATTTAATAAATAGAAAAATAAAAAAAATAAAACCCACATACAAAACAAAACAACAAAAACCAACCCAGAACAGAAGAGCCAAACTCAAAAACAAAACCACGCACACATAAAAAGGATTTTACCTCACACTACAGAGATTAAAGCCTCAAATTTTCTAGCAAAACGTGATGGCTGTGCTGGAGGAACGACCGAAGCAGCAGTGCGAGGGTTGCATCTGAAGATTCTGGTAGCAGCTGTGGTTTGGGTTTTCAATGTTTCACTTCCACTATTTTTAGTCTTTTATTTGGAGAGATTAAGTACAAAACCCAGAGATCACTCACTGTCTCTATCACTTTCAAAGTTGCTCAATTAAGACTCTGGCAGTGATCACACGTAACTGCTAAACCTGATCAAAGATTTGAGAGGGAACAATCTGTAGACGGGAGGTTTCACCTTTGTGTCATGAGAACTGCATGTTGCTAATCGCGTTCTTTCATGTCAGCTCTTTAAACAACTTAAAGTCCACACGCACAAGGTAAGACACCTTCCAGGAACATGATTTTGTTTCAAAAGAAACCCAACCTCAACATGCCAGTGAAAAGCAAACAAGCAATAAATGACAGAAAAGAAACAGACTTACTCTTCCACATGTATTGGCACCTGCAGTACAGGATCTGCATAAACAGAAGAAAGAAAAGTCGTAATGCTGACTATTTGGTTCCTTCAACTCTGCTCCTTTTTGAACGGCTGATGCACTGAGTTTGCAAGGAGCCACCCCAGCAGCTCAGTGAGCCCTGCCTGATCGTAGCCACGTCTGTAACACGGAGAAGTGCACAGCATCTGAGAAGTGCTTACTGCTTCTGAAGTTCTTTGCTTACTTTTATCCACACCACTCCCCAGCTTCTGATGGAAGGAATCTTAGATGAGACAGCAGTTCTCTACCTTACCTCGACTTTTTTTATTTCACTCTTGGATGGAGCATGCAGTCTGTTAGAACTGCTTGTATACATGCTAATGAGAGCTCCTGCTGGCAGCAATGTGTGATTTCTGGACACTGGTTGTCCAGGAGGCAGCTCACCATAATTTGCAGCAACTGCTGTCATTACACAGCCTCCAGCAACTTATTTTACTTAAACACAAGCTACAGCTAGCAGAGAGGCTGTGCATACCGTGCAGTCCCTCCCCACATCCCTTCCAACCCCTCTGATGCTGTGTGCCAGTGGAGGGCGCACACCTCAGCAGCACCTGTGGACTTCGGGCCATTTCCCCAGTCCCACACTGGGTCCTAGAGGAGGCAGAAGGAACAGCCTGCTCACGTCAGCTCAGGTACCCAGAGCACAGGGCAGCAAAAAGCTGAAACAATCCAGCTGGTACCGCCACCAATCCTAGGCCCTGATATCTATTCACACAACCTATCTTGAACAGTTTTTCTTCCAATAATGAATTATTACTGCTATCACTGTTTAATGATGTAAGATGGGAATGATATGCAAGTGTACAGCTCCAAATCACATCAAGAAATCCACTTAATTTATTGAAAACAGAAGTAAACATCAAAAGGCCTTACAAACACTAACAGCATTCAGACAGAGAAGCTGAGGGGTTTATCATCCTGTATCTACCCCTACAGATCACACTACTCCACTGATTTACATCAAGCAATTCATTACTAGCCCTTGCAGGAAGAAACTGGCTTCAGGGAATGCTGGAGGACCCAAACTCACAGCTGATCATATGCCAATTATTTCTCTGTGTTTGCTTCAAGCATTCCACAAGCTTCAGGATATCTAATGCAATGCAAATGGTGACTTGCATCATCTCTCCTCCACTAAAGAAATGCAAGAAAGGAAAAGCATTAGATGATCATTACATAAAGGGACTCGGCTCCGGAGATGAACCCAGGTCAAAGTACCCAAAGCAAGTACCCCTGAGTCCAGATGAAATGAGCTGAAGTGAGAAAGGCACGTTAATGACCACAGGGTAGGGGTTTCGTAACCATAAGTGCTTCATGGGAAGTTAAATCCTCTGCTTCCTGAAAGAAACAGCACCACACATCAGCAGAAAATGGCACCTGCCTCGGTAAGGGTAAGATTTAATGCCAGTGCTACAGATGCTGCAAAAGGTAAAAAGCCAAATAAACTCTGCAGGTCTCTCGATGAACTGATTACACACAGAATGTCCCACTTGGAAAAAATAAACCACTGCCTGTGGTGAGGATGACAACAACAGTCGTCACCAACTGTGCCTCCACAACTTCATCCTATCTGTGAGCATCTCCTCCACTGATCTCTCACGATAACAAAGCTGCACAACTCGTTTTTGAGGTGATGACTATGTATGCATTCTGCAAGTACAGTAATGCAGACTGTTCTATATATTGCCCTCTAGTCAGCTTAGGCGAAGCAAAAGAAGAAAGCTTATTGTCCAAAACTCCTAGAAACCTGTATTTTTAATAAAAAGCACAGCCTGTTCTCTGAATGACAGACACGTCCAGTTGTCAGGTGAAATATCGGTACAAAGCTTATAGTAGCTGAATGAGGCTCCACATTCTCTGTGTTGCTGATACAACACACCACGTACTGCGCAGCAGGAGAGGACAGACTGCAACCTCCCCAAGCACAGCAGCATTTCAGCTTTTTCAGATACGGTTCAGGGAATCCCCAGCAAGCACAGAAAATAGCAGAGGGCAGATCAGGGCTTCTCACAGCTGATCCCGGTTAATATTTGCAGGAGAACCTGGTTACTCATGCTTTCCTGTAATTCTCTCCTTGCACTCAAACTACAGAGAATGAAAAGCACAGCATCTTTGGACTTCAATCGCATCACTTCCCAGGACTGGGCAATCCATTCCCCAGGAGCACTGACCCAGCCTGCTCCAACCACCACTAAGAAGTTCTACAGCCTTACTGATTCTCTTGAACACGTAGCACTACAACAGCAGAAGAATGCACACACACACATGCAAAACTGCATTGAGCTTTTTACTTCAACTTTCTATTTCTGGAAGCTGTTGGAACATTGTCAGTCATAACCATTTCACCAACAAATTCACTCTGCGCTTTCAGTGATCATAACAGAAATCCACGAATGTTTTTTCAGCTTCTGTAGCGAGCTTTCCCAAAACACACTCCTGTGTATCAGAACATATGAAATAAAGGCTTCCAAGCTGCTCAATGAACGCCCATACAGAAGCATCATGCTCACTTTAGTCCTTCCGCCTTTTTTCTTTAGTATCATGTCTTCAATATCAAGAATGATGCTTCATCGGAAGTGGAAAAGAATTGAAATCTTCCTTTTTGTGTTCTCAGTAACTGAAATTGGACGTAGTAACCATGATAAAGTGGTAGATGGAACAGATTAAGTCATTGCTATGAAGCAGCAGAACAATTCTGCAGTATTTACTGGCACAGAAGCCAGAACACTGGTGACTCTTGTGGCTTCCTGCAACACTTAAGTGCTGTATATAAACTGCTGGAAAGCATTTTGCATCCAAGCACGCGGTCCTGATCCATTTCCACTGAAGGGACAATTTGCAATGAATGAACACAGATGGAAAAAGTTGTTATTTTTTCTAAAGTTACAGAACTTTTCACTACCATCACTTTCCACCTGGAAAGGCTCACTGGAAAGACACCTCCCTGCAACCCCAGCGACGGGGGTGATGTACATCTTCTCACTTTCTTCACACCTGCATTATCTTGAACTCGGGGCGCGGGCCTACAAAGACACTGAAGAGTTCCTGTCTGTCCTCGTGCTCGCCTTCATGCGCTCTGGGACGTATTCTACTTTTATTTCAAAGTTTGTTTTGAAATAAGAATTCACTCAGAGATAAAAGAAACTTTACTTTTTGTCAGCTCCTGCAACAGCTTTCATCCACCTGAATACCAACCAGTGAAAAGCCACAGCAATGAATCACCTTAGAACTGAGGTCATCGGCTCCACGCTGAGTCAAATGGAAGACACTCCTGCAGAACTCAGAGGCCTTCTTTTCTCTTCAGCAGCTCAGCAATCGAGAGTTAACATGCTGAGACTGGAATCACATACCCTGCTTTCCAAATCTCCCTCAACAACTGCTCCCTGTAATTATCTAAGTCATTCTAATAGGCCGGATCTGTTCCAACACCAACAAATGGTAACAACCACTGAACAAGGTGACAAGTATTCAACGTCAGAACAAAAACTGCACAGAGAAAATGTGATAAAACTGATTAAATCCATCTGCCCCTCCCTACAGTTCCACTCCCTGTACAAGAGGAAAACCAAATTTCTTGCAATATCCGACATAAATCACAACTTGGCACAACTTGCCCAAAAACTTTCTGTTTCCCAGCAAGAAGTCATCAAAATCAAAATGAAGTATGGAACCATGAGTAAGCAAGCAAGACACCATCCTGCACACATCTCCAGTGCTCAACGAAACACTGACATTTCTGTAGATACTTCCATGGTTTTCCAATTGTTTTTTCCTGCAGACTCCACTACAGCAGAGCGTGTGAACCACTCCAGCATTAACATCCTACCAACACACACTGGGTTTTTGCATTTAGACCTGGTAATGCACATATGTGTAAACAAACACATGCATTTGTGGAATTACTGCCACGGAGCAGTCCTCAGCAAATTAATTTAGCAGATTAGCACCCCCCAAGCACAGGAAGTTCAAGGGCACGTGAAGAATAAAAGCTCTGTTAAGATGGCCGGTACCTTTTTCTGTGTCACTATGAAACAACAAAGTCATTATTCGTTAAGAATCGAAAAGCCTCGATTTTAACTTGTTAATAAGTTAGACTGAAAAAAACGAATTAAAGAGACTGATTCTAAATTGTAAAGATTTATTCTAGAGCTCTGAGACTGTGTTCAAAAGCAAAGCAGTTACTGGAAACTTGTTAGTGTAATTTATGTCCAGACATTTTGGCAATTACTGGGCTCAGCCACACTCCACTGAACTGAACATTCTGAGCAAGTAGATGTCCCTGTAGAATCGTGGTTGCATTATGACCAGAAATTATTTGTGCCTATATTACTTGCAATTCTAACCATACTTTGCATACATACATGGAAAAAAGCCATAGATACAATTTTTGAAACCACAACACGAAACAACGGCCCTTTGACTTTGTTCCATATTCCACAAACGTGATTAAGGCAAAATCTGCCCCTCAGCCAAGTCAAGAACAACTCTTTTTTAATGCAAAGACAGAGCTGCACATTTCCATCGCTGTAATGTGCCTCTAGATAGAACATGCAAAACCAATAACTGAAAAAGGAGAAGTGGAAGATTCTGAAATAGCAAGTGAGTAAACTCCTGCCCCTCTGGAATGAACTGGAGGAAATGATTTCCTGACCTGAGGCCCTTCCATAGCATTTGGGCTAACGGGCCAATTTACAATCGTGTCATCTCTGCTTGCCGTTGCAATTACAGAAAGTGAGGTTAGAGATAGTAACCCACCATCCTCTGAGATGTGGTAGAAGGAGAACTGTTCCACAATCGTTTTGACAGCCATTATTAGTCAGCAGTCACGCACAGAGTATTTCTTCCCAGCTGGGAATAACTGCTTTTAATAGAGAGGACCTACAGATCTCAGAGCAGTCCTTTAAAATTTACATACTGGATATCATTAATAGATAAAGTTTTTCTATCTCTGTCTTACTGTGACCAGTCCATGCTGTCAGTATGTCATAAGTGAGGTACCACCGACCAAAACCTTCTACATCAACTTTTGTTGCCCACAGATTTTTTTGATTGCTGAAGGTAACTGCAGTTCATAATAAGATTTCTGCAGGCTCTAAATCTAGACCCAAATCTGTATGTACTTTACGCTCTTCTTTGCATCAGCTCCTAGAGAAAAACCCTTTAAGAAGCAGGTAACTGAAGAGTTCAGAAAGACACGTTTGTGATTGACGGAAGAATGGAGAAATACTTGGTCTGAGAGCACAGTTGGAAATATTACATGCTTTGAACATCATAGTTCAATATTCTGCTCATTAACTTAAACTCTGGAGTTAACAGGACAGAAGTACACAGAGCAGCACAGGATGATTTTTAAAAAGACACAAAAGTACAGGCTTAAAAATCACATTCTTCAAACTCCCGCTGATACCAGAATTGTAAATATGAAATCCGACATGAAGAAGGAAAACATTTTCCAGCTCCATTCCACAGCTCGGGGAATGAGTTGGTTACACAGCCAGCAGAGCCCTGACAGCTGACAGACTGCACCACCCGCAGAAGCCAACAGGAAATGAAGGCATCAACATCTGCACCCTCAGCAAACCAGTCCACAACCCACCTATGTATCACTGCAAGGAATACAGCTGTATTTCTGAACTATTAACTGAATCCATTCTTGCCTGCATCATGGGGAGCACAAGCATTCCGACTGCCCTCCTTGGCAGCACTACACAAAGGCAGGAAACCCAAACACATCATTGTGCTGATAACCAGTGGTTCATTTGCTCTGCATACCTCAGATAAGTTCCAGCCTTACATTAAAACAAACCATACACGGCAAGACCGTCATGTTTGTTTAAGCACTGTCTGATAAAGAGCACCACCTCGGTTTGCCTCCCAATCAAAACACAATGCATACGAATTGCCCTTTGTTAAATACCGCTGCTAAGTGATGCTGATAAAAACCTCTTCCTGACAAATGCCTCCACCGCACTGCAGGTGACCTCCACAACTTCTCTGCACACGTGAAATGCACAGCACATGGCTCGCTGACAGCCCGGGTACAGCAGCACCTGCAGGAACACGGCCTGCAGTGTGTGCCACCTCCCATCTGTTAATTCCACACTAAATACACTCCTACTGCTGGCAAAGAGAATACACAAAGGCTGTGTGAATACATTCATGCTGTGTGTATACATTAATATGGAATTCTGCACTGTTACATTTCCCTAGGGACTTAACACCACAGGATGGTACGGACTGTGATGAAGCATCCTAACACACCTTATGTAGGCAGCACATAGAACTTAACACAGTGACAGAGACAAGAGGCAGTCCTATAAAACTAGATTATCCAGTCTTGCCATTCTGCTGAACAATAGCCTTGCAACACTTTAAAGAAAAAACTTCCTTGAGCAACACACTTTGATCGAGGTCCTTCTCATTACAAAGGTGCCTTTATATTTTCCTCAAAAAATCTCCTGCCACTTCCTAAGCCTGTTTGCAAAAAAAATAAAATAAAAATGCTGCTTACAGCACCCTTCTGATTTAGGACAATGCACTGTACATCCATCCAGAAGTAAGAGCCAGCTAATGCTTCTGTTAAAACCGCAATAGCCTGTACAGCAACAATAAAGGAGGAGGAAAGGCCTAAATTTAAAAGGGGAGACAGCAGGGAGAAAATATAATCACATCCAGCAACAAAGGCCTTTAAGAAAGAACGTGCCTTTACCTCAAGAATAGCTACAAAACCGCTTTCTGCTCCTTAGTGAAGCTAACTTTTTGTCTAGCCACAGTGTATCTAGATACCAATGGTCTCAGAACTGAGAATTGGTTTGTATTGCATACATCCAACATGCCCAATTCATTTCACACCATCTCAGCTCACCTGCTAAACTGACATGAGGTTTCATCAGGTCAGAACCATGCAGTCACTGCGATTCCTTTCCACCTCACCTGTTTTCTCATTTATTTCCAGACATGAAGAGAAACTTTAGTATCATTTCTACTAAATGTAATCAGATTCCCACTAAAACAAGTTTGTATCAAATACTGAATTTGTCACAGAGACAAAAGGAGCTCTCTACAAAATAACTGCAATTACAGGATCACCTCCGGTCTCTGAGCAATGTCAAATTCCTGTACCTGAGTGCAGCTCTTTTATGTACAAACCTGTGCTGTTTCTAGACAGAAAGCTGTGATGTGTGCACCCTATCCACTGCATGCTGGAGATTTCAGGGACAAAATCAAGCTTCCTCTGCCAACAGTCCCACCAGATGACACTCCCAGTCGACATTTGCTCTCTTCTGTGCATTCTTACGTGGCATTCACTCTCATACAACGTGATACCCACTTAGTCAGGTATAGCACTACAACTAAAATGTTCTGGGGAAAAAAAACAACAACAACAAAACCATACACAAAAAAACCCACAAATGTGGAAAAAGACCTGCAAGTGAAAACATGAAGCTCAACATGACTTCAGAAACGGCAGCTTCACTCAGAGTCTGGAGAACGAGCAAAAGCCAAAAAAAAATAAATAAATAAAAGGAAAGAAAAAATAAACAAACAAAAAGTATTTACCAGGCTTTACAACAGTTTGAGTTATCAACTGCTAGCATTGAAAAGAGAGAGCGCCAGGACATCTCCTCACCTTCTTTTAAAGTCCACTTGATCGCCCCCGTCCGCTTGCTGACAGCATGCAAACTTCCATCAAGAGTTGAAACAAACAGGAGCGTTTCAGGCACAGTTACTGAGCTGGTGTTCTAGAAGAGAAAAACCCACACACTGAGTGTCACTGCTTGCCACGGTTTTTTACCGCTGCTTTGTCAGACAGTAAATTACGTAGAACATCATCTTTATTTCTCATCACGCAGACTGGACAATCGCGTCCTTCTGAATGCAGCGCTTTATTTTTTGCTGTGATCACCCCAGGACTGCTAACTGCACTCAGCTCCCCCACACAAACGTGCAGTGAGTAATCCATCCCCGACTCCATATTCAATACTACATCAAAGCCTTCTTGCACTAGGCTGGGGAGAAAACAGAGATAGAGCCAACTTAGGAAGCAAACAGAAGCAAAGCCCACGTGAGAAGAGACCCAGGGTAAAGAACTCCAAAGCAGCGCAGAGAATGCAAGTGTTGCAGTCACAGCCATGCTACTACGAAGCTAACAGAACATACTTCTGCCAAGATTTTGTCTGCAGAAGATAAGAAAAACGTGGGCTGTGTAAAAGGTGGATAGGAAACAAAACTGCTCTGCAGGGCAGGCAGCAGCCGAGGGATGAGCTGGAGCTGCGCCACCAGCTCTGAGCAAGGAATAAGCACTTAGGATTGAAGCATAAAGGTTAGGAGGAGTAAAGTCTCTTCAATGTGTTACTGTACCTCAGGTCTCCAATTAATGCATTCCTGCCCCAAACAGCATTAAGCAAATCCACCTCTACCATCACATCCATAGGCCCTAGAAAGTAATTCACGCTACAGGACTCAAGCCTTAACTTGGCGCTCTGATTGCTCTGCCGCTGGGGGAATGCCGCTCCATTCTTCACACTGCACAGTGCTGTTAGGTGCCTGCTGTTATTTCTACAACACCAGCAGCTTTTAAGCCTGGACATTGCATGTAATTTTATTAAAAGGACATCACCCCTACACTAAGGACTCAGAACTACGAAGCTGTTGCAGATCCGTGAGGGTAACTCCAAGCTGTTTCGGTACACAAAGCAGGAAAAAAAGCCCACATTAATCGCATGTTTACTTTTCCTGCCTAAAGATCATCTCACACACCCACTCCCATTTACTGAGTCCCAGGTTATAGCTCACAGAAGCAGTCATTTGTGCACTGCTCATCTGTGTGCCACCTGCCACCACTACAAAGTTTCACTGTTAAATATAACTCTTAACCCACCGTAGCTCATGAAACGAAAGTGCATGCATTGTACATAACCAGCAATGGCTTAAATCACTTACATTTTTAAAAATAATTACCAGTCATGCTAGAATTATTGCAAAGAAAACGCAAACTAAGATTCCTGGGTACTGGAATTACAGCCTCTTTGGAAAACTGCAGCTGGAGCATCAGGCTGAGGGAAAGCACAGAACGAGAAGAATCACTTACAAACATTACACACAGTTCTTCCCAGCCATAACCAAAGGACTGGAGTGGACAACTGTAAAACACACAGCGCAGAAAGAAAGAAGGCACAAATGCTGAATGCCTTCCTAGAATCATTCCTAATCATCCTGGTTTCAAGCAATTAATGAAGAGCGTTACTTCCAACATGTGCTGATCACAGCAACATGATGAAAATCAGAAGGAATGGACTGTATTCAAAATTAATATGAAATCAGCCTTTGTGCAGTAACATTCTGTACTTGTGTACTGATTTGCAGCTGAGGATCACAACGTATTTTACCAAAAACAACCCCAAGCAATCCCAGCTAGCAGTGACTGACGGCAGACAAGGAATTCTTTCATCCTATCCCCAAGAATGTTGAAAAGCTGGTTTACTTTTAAACTCACACACAGTTTAGATAACATACAACGTGCGTTTAATTTCTTCCGTTGACCGAGAGGCCAAAAGCAAGAAATGGAACAACAGCCACAGTTGTGCAAAGCTGCCTGCTTACAAAATGGGAACTGAACAAGAACATGCACCAAAGCCACCGAATGAATATTCCAGCTCTGCTTTAACGACTTGCACAAATTGGCCCATCAGCTTAATTGCAGCTAATTAACCACGAT
Organism: Perdix hodgsoniae; assembly: GCA_035772895.1. Taxonomy (NCBI): domain Eukaryota; kingdom Metazoa; phylum Chordata; class Aves; order Galliformes; family Phasianidae; genus Perdix; species Perdix hodgsoniae. The sequence goes on along the minus strand of JAPSGF010000021.1, from coordinate 6,299,731 downwards.
CCACAGCAGCCAGATGTTGCCCAACACCAGGCAGAAGGCAGCTGGTTACAATGCTCGCTACATACCTGCATGAATGCAAGCAAGAAACCACAATGAAATGTAAAATTCGGGAGAAAAAACGCATGCAGCTTTTTACTCAGGCCACTGCCAAAGCACACTACACCTTCCTCATTCCAAACAAATGCCTATTTTCACTGCAGAGGTACTTGCAAAACATGCACTCTCTGCACCAGAATCTTTATCTTACAGAATCAGTGTATTCTCAGCATTTTCACTTCCTTTCTTCTATTGAGAACTGAATACAAGTGTGCATCATCTTTGCATCCATAGAACAAAGATCCTAAGGAGTGCAGTTAGATGTCAAATCTAGTTCATAGGCGGTGTATGGCATGCTCCTGGCTGCAGCTCCATAGTCCTAATACCTCACATGGGAGCATCTGAATTGCTGTCTGTGCTGGAATCGAGGTTATAAAGATGATGGAACCAAACGTGAGCTCTGAAACTCCCATCAAAACACCAGTAATCAATACTGTCGTCCAGATGACTGACATTTGAAGACTGCTGGTCCTGCGGATTGAGGGCAATGCACTTGACATGCACAGTACACTCTGCAGGCACAGGAATCCCCTCCAGCACATCAACACGCTGAAGGATGCCACCAAGCAGAGCCAGGAGCTCTCCCTTTCATTTTCAGCAGAAAACAAGACGAACACCTGAGTGCTGCCACACTGCAACCTTCCAGGTATGACTGAGATCTGAGATCACGGCTTTTTTTGGTCTTTTCAGTGCAGCATCGCTGATCTGTTCTGTCAAACATCTCCAGTAGGCACCCGAGAAAGCCTTATGGAACCAATATAATAGAATGGAAACAAGGCTTTATTCACCCGAGTGGCATAAAACAAAGCTCAAAAATGAACAGGCAATTACCTGTATTTCACTTGGGAATAAAATCAGACTGCATTACTGAGGTTGCAAATACGGAATGGATTTTATTTTTAGCACAAAGCTTTGCAATTGATTGATTAATGGGTTAATTGAAGCCTGGACGTAGCACCATTATGAAAAACAACAAAAATTACAAAAATGTGTATGTAAAAAGCCAAAGCAACCGTCATCTTTGTGTGAACCACTTCAAACCAAAACCAAAAAACCCATAATAATCTCAGTCCTGGGACAGAGTCCTTACAAATACGGGTGTGCAGACACTGCGAGGCGGTGCTCCCTGCGGATGGGTCTGACTTGGGATGCAATGCAAATCCTTGAGAGCAATGACTTCGCATTGCTGTTTTACGCCGAGGAGATACAGCCCAATACGAGAACCTGGCAGGCTGCGAGTTTGCTGAGCAAAAAGAGCTCAACTTCATGGGCACAGAACACAAAGCAGAAAGAAAACCTCTTCTGGCTCTTCTGTTATTTTGTGTGAAACCGTACCAAGGAGCCTCCCTGGCATCCAGTGAGCTCCAGTGCTCTGACATTCTGCATTCATAAAAATCTTCCACCACAGCAGTGACATCAGGAGAAGGACTTACAGGATTTTCAGGCTATTTGCAGGCTGCTTTTAAATGATTTTTTAAAAAATAAATTAATTCAGAACACATTTCTAATAACAGCCATGCGCTCGTTGAGTTAAACTTTGACAAATGTTCTAAAGCACTGTTTGCTAAGAATCTGTAAGAGCCTGAAGCACGGGGCTGACGAGGGCATTTCTCTACAGATACCAGCTGACTACAGTAAGAATCTTCCCCTCTCTCCAAACCTACCACATCTTCAGATAAAACGGTGCTTTAGAAACCAAAGTAACAAAATGACTCCAAACAAGTCGGAATGACCCAAGAGTGAAACGAAGGACACGAAAGCTGCAGAACGAGTTTGGCTGTGTTTGTAGGCCTGTGGTACAGTTCAGTGTCAGAGATGGTATCTGAACTCACCGCAGCACTTCACATGTTTCCAAGGCTCAGCACAGAGGTGCCCTAATTTGTTTTATTGTGCGAGGAGAAAACAGATCCCCACAGGAGTCATTTCTTCCATTAATTTATCTTCTTAAAAACAGCCCTTCTGAAATGCAGGTCACCAAGTTTGCACAGCCTCCCCCGAAGTCTGTGGGTAAGAGCAGACAGAAAAGCAGGCTGCTGGGCTCCTGGAGAGGATGGCTGCATAACCCAGAAATACGTCTGCTCTGGGGTGACACCACGGGAGGCTGGCTCTCATGTACAAACACAGAACAGGAGAACACTCTGTATCAACAGTGGATGCGATGCTCTATTTCTAACTCTGAGAACTGCCACTGATTTCATAGAAACAGTTCGGTGCTTGCCAGTAAACAAAGCAGGGCGCTAGGTGTTACCAGGTAGTGCTGTTCTTTTCTGAGTCTTAAAGGGAGTACATACACACCACGTGTCATTTGTCCAGTCTGATGGAAGATTAAGGATGAATTACTTGCTACCCACCATTTAAATTCTAACTTCCCCATTAATGCCTGGCTTACCAAACAAAAGAGCTGACAAGATGCACACTCTCTCAAGAAAAAAATGCCTACATTCCTCAGTACATAATTAGTTTAATATATATCAGTCAGTGCATTTGCATTTTACTAAAAACAAATTACTAAGGAACAGCTTCAGCACAAACAGCACCAGATGCTTTCCTCTTCAAGACGAGGTCCAGACCAGATGCTACTGGAAGCACAGCAGACAAACCAGCATGGAGGCACAGTAAATCCCTTTTAAAGCTCAGCACAGCACAAGCAATGGCCCAACATCCACTGGCCCTGGACAGCCATCCTGTGGCAGCACCGCCAGCCTACGGCTGCAGCTCACCAGCCATAACAGACCATGGCAGGGGATGGTTTCTCCCTTCAGTGAGCTGTCAGGAGAAGTTTTCCAGTAAAAGTAATAGTTACTGTATGAAAGAAAGCTGCCAAGAAAGAAGCTACAAGAGGAAATGGAGGACTATGGGATGTCCTTCCCAACTGTCCTCTGACTTGGTGGAATCTTGAGCGGCGCCCTGCCCTGTAAGCTCCCAGCTCAGACCAGGATCACTCTGTAAAAGCAAAGCTTCATTCAGTTTCACAAGATGCTACCATATCAGAATAAGTGGAACAGGGTTATAAATATACGAATCTGTTACTTCAAGGCCATTGTCGTTTTAGGTGTGCAAGGTGAGGTTGTATTCCTCAACAACCTACCAACTGACCCCAGCATGAGAGTGGTTTTATTGAGCAACCACGGAGACCTGCAATTCAGAACATATTAATGTTAATTAATTAACTCTTGAAGACGTCCTCAATGAAATCTGTAGTCCTGCATAGGTTTTCATACCTTTCAGCTAACCGGCCAAACATCTGCTGAGATAAGGAACACGTTAGAAGAAATGACACCTGGGTAAGGCTGGGGTTATTCCCATGTTGAGCACAGCCCCACGTGCTGCCTGTCTGCCCCACGTAACAGCACTGACACCAGCCCAGAGGCAGCAAGGTAGAGCAGCTCTGTGCTCTAAGTGACAGATTCATCCCAGAGAGTTCACTAGTTCTGACTGGCAGCAAGTCCATGCTGGAAAATGGGAAAAGTTTGGGCTGTCTAGCTGCAACACAACCCTTGAGGAAAGAGTGAACATTTCTATTACGATTACTCCATGGCTCAGAAATAAAAGTTTGTTGGTTTATTGCTTCTGTGCTTTTTTTTCCAAATTACAGAGAGCAGTAAATCAGCAGTATATAATATTCATACTGACTGCTTATTTACTAATGGCTCTGCTGCACTTCTCATTGCTGCATCTGAGATGTCACCCCTTTATAACGTGTTCCCACATATTGCCAGGGCAATTCCAAGAGCTGTTCAGTTTGTCATTTAAATAACAAGGGATGGCATTTCATACTGAAAGGAAAAGACAGGAAAGAAAGCCTTTTAAGGAACATGTAAGTTAAAAGAAAGCACTATTAAAGCCAGGATATAAAGTATATTTATCAAAGAAAATACACAGTAGCAAACCACCATCTGTAGCCTTGAAAGAAATCAATAGAAAGCACGAGCTGCACAGATCTTTAGGCAATCTCATGTTTTTCACGCTCCCTCAATACCACGAATTGTGTGTCAGCCTATTTAATGGGCATTTATCTCTCATGTGACACGAGCAGATATCCTCAGTGAAATGTGTTAATTGTGAGTAACTGAGATTAGAATCAAAGAAATGAAAACGTATGAAGACAGAAATTGATCTCAGCCAGGGATGAAGGCGAGGACCTGTGCTGGCAGGGCTGTGGGCTGAGAAAGGAAACAGAAAAGGAGAACCCCAGATCAGATACCAGATTAAGGGACACCGAGAGGAGGGAAACTCAGAGAACAGGAGTGGGGAGCTCTGCCCGGGCCCAAACCCAGGCTTTTGTAACTCTGCAAATAAAAACTACACAGAACCTAGTTTTAATCTGTTGATTTTTAAATTATTTTTAGTTTTAAAATACTTTTTAGTACTCTTATTGAGTATGATTTTTAAAACTTGGTGGATTGCACAAGTGTTCCCCTTGCAAAATACTGTAATCTAGAACCATTAGCATTCTCCACTAACAATTTTTATGTCATTTTTGTTGACACTTTTTTATTTCCTCCCCAGTTTCTCGCTCCAGTAACAACTCTGTTACATAGCTCCATTATCCACGTGTGTTTACTTCTAAAGAATGGGAGTGAAGCTACTATATCCTAGATGAAAAACAAACCCTGCAGCTTTGCTTAACCAGAACTGTAACCCCATGCATTACACCTGTATGTTCCCGTAACAATAAGCAATGAACACAGTGGAAGGAACATAGTGTAAATCTTGGCTGCACTCAGATACAATGGAAGCAGCAAATGCCAGCTGGCCTTCCATACTGTTACCCAATCCTAAGAACTTACGAAGGAAAACGCCTTTCAGAACAGTACTTTGGGACACCACCTGATTTTATATGGCACAGACAGCACCCGTTTTAAAGTACGCTGCTTAAAATCACTGCCTCCAGTAAGCTCAGTGCTCCATTCACTTTGGCTTGGCTTCACTACGGCTCCTTCTCTTTCTGCTCCATACAATACCTTATAACTAAACCGGTTATTTCTAAATACGTTCTGCATTGCAGCAACTTGCACGCTTTGTCTTTCACCTCTGAATTCCGAGCTGCAGTGGACACCAACCAACCATCTGCAAATTCAGCAGCACGCCTTGCTACCTTTGTTCTGGAAGGAGAACGATCACAGCGTCCCGAGCTGGGATTCAGCCACATCCCCCCGGCGTCTGCATCTGAACACGAGCACAGGTGGGCTCTGCTCATACAGCAGCAAGGCCCCTCCACCTGTGCGGTTACAGCCGCATCAATCGGAGCCACGAAGCGAACCCTCACGAGTTCCACTACCCACCTACACAGCTTCAGCAGGCGAAAGTTTACTCACCCTACAGCCAGCAGCAACTGTAAGGAAAACGAGCTGCGCCGGGCTATTTCGAGGGACGCCGTGCGCCAGGCGCTCAGCTCCGCGCACAGCCGGCACGGAGCGAGGCGGGCACACGGCGCTGAGCTCAGCCGTTCCCGAAGGCGGCCGAGCTCGGACCCGCTCGAACTTTCGTCGCAGCCCGGCGAGTCACTCCGCCTCCCGCCCCGGACGGGGCCCGGTCCGCCCGGACGAGGCCTCCCCCCGCAGCGGGCCGAGACGCTCCCGCCCTCCCAAGCCCGGCATCAGCCCCGCGCCGCGCCGCCCTTACCCCGGGGCTCGGCGAGAGCAGCAGCAGCACCACGGCCAGGCCGAGCAGCGGGCGGCGGAGCGGCTCCATGGCTGCCACCGCGGCCGCTCCCCCAGCGCGGCGCTGCCTGCCGGCCGCGGCGTGTCCGGCGCTCCCCGCGCGGCGGGGCGGGGCCGCCCGCTTCGGGCCGACGACGTCAGCCTCGGACGCGCACAGGTGGTGCCGGCTTTGGCGGGGGGCCGGAGGAGCGCCCGGCGTTCCTTCCGCGAGGAGCAGACGGAGCCCCGGCTGTCGGCACAGCTCCGGCAGTCGCTGCAGCGCAGCGCAGCGCCTCGAGTCAGCGCAGCAGCGCGGCTCTCCCGGCCATTAACGCTGCCGCGAGCTGATCTGCACGCGCACCGAAGCCCACGGGAGACCCGCACAGCGCTGCGTTAGGGGATGGGGGCTGCGGGTTTCTCCCGCCGCGCACGCAGCGCTTACAGCACCACGAAGCGCTTGTCTGCATCGGACACCGCGGGGCCGGGGGACGCTGGCACGGGGGAACCGCCGCCGGGGCTCCGAGCGGGGCCTACATCACTAAGCGCTGCGGCTCAGCTGCAGCGAAGCGCTCCGAGCCACAGAACTCCAAGCAGTTCCGTTCGGTGGAAGCGCTCTGCTCATCCGGACCGTCCCCCGGCGGCGGGCGGAGCACCGGACGCAGGCTCGCTCCGAGCCTTACCTTCCCGCTGCGCCTCCCTCTTCGGCCGCCATGTGGCGCAGCGCTGCGCCAACGGCTCCGCACGTGACCCCGCGTTTGAATCCTATTGGGCGCTCACTTCCTCCGGCCCGGCACGTGCCCTGAGCTCTGAATCCTATTGGCCGAGACGAGCAAGGGCAGGGCGGGGCGAGGTGGGAGCGCTATAAAGAGGCGCGAGGCGGCAGCTCGGCCTTTCCGTCGGCGCAGCGAGCGGAGGTGAGCGGTGCTGGCTGTAAGCGCCGGTCGGGGGGGGCGGCTGGGGCTGGGCGGCGCTGATGTCTCTAGACGCGTGTTAGACTTCTGATGCGGATGAAGTAAACCGATATCTGAGCGCCCAGGCTGCCGCGCATCCCGCGGGGCGGCTGCACCGCACGGCTCGCGTAACCTCGCCTCTTCGCTTTGTGTCTTGCAGGGGCCGAACGACGGGCGGCGCGGTGAATAAAGCTGTGCGATCCCGAGGATGTGTCCGCCTGCTTCCTTCTGCGCGGTCCTGTCCCCGCACTGCCTTTGACCCGGCGGAATGCCCTCGTGCGGCGCCGCCGGCCAAGCAGCAGTGCCAGAGCGAAGCCCTTGTTGTATAACTGGTGCTGCGCGGCGCACCCCGCCCGGCGCTTTTAAGAGCAATGCACAGCGCGCATGCGCCAATGGGGGGGGGGGTTGGGGGAGGGGGAAGCGAGGCATGGGGGTGAGGACGGAGCTCGAGGTGTCCTGAGCAGTGATGGGAGCAGGGACCCCAGGCCCTGGAGCAGCAGGAATAGAGCCCTGCAGCAAAGGCGAGTGCTCGAGTTGACAGACGCAGCTCTGTGTCTCTGCAGCTGATTGTTGGAGTCTTCTTTTGTTTTTAAAGCATGCGGCAAAAGGGAAGCTTGAATCCATTGATCCAAGCTGTGGCTGTCCTCAAGGCCTGCATTGTACCCTGCCTATGGCTGGGCGCGTGGTGTCCTGCAGGCTGCAGAACGACGTGTGCAGTCACCACGGGGTGCTGGGGTGCAGCTGAGGTGCACAAGGCTGCACGGTGATGCTTAAGGTCACGCACACACCAAGGTTACTACAATGGGTACCACGTAGCCCTGCTGTTCTGTGACTCTGGTAATCAGTACAGGCTTTTCAGTGCAGAATAAAGTTGGAAGGCATGGCCTTGGTGTAAATGCTGACAGCAGGGAGTAGAGTGAAGGAAGAGGGGGGAAGGAGGCTGTCAGGATGTGCTGAACTTCTCTTCAAGAGGATGAAACAACAGTTTCTACTGCTGAAGCTAGAACATGCTCAGGGTGGGGCAGCCCTGCAATCATAAGCTGTAGTTGTCCTTTAGGATACCCAGACTTGGGTCACTGCAGTGAATTGCATTCTAATGGCTTTTGAAAACCTGCAGAAGGGGGGGCCAAGCACTGTGGGGAAATGAACTGAAGAAATGATGAGATAAATTTATTTAATAAAACAAAGCAAGCAGACTGTAGTTACCCACAGTTTATGAAGTGCAATATGACAGTCTCATATAATAATCTAAATCTGTTTACACATTAGTGCATCTAGTCCTTTGACTTCAGTTATTGCACATAAAAATTAAATCATATAAAAGACCTGCGTACAAGACATGCAGACTCCATGAGAGGCAGATAGTGCCTACGTAATCAGAGCAGAACCCAGAATATACACAGCCTGGAATGGTCAAGGAGGAGTTCAGGTAACAAATATAACCTACTAATATTTTAATTAAAGGTAACCAAAATAGGTGTTCAAATATAGAATTAATTTTAAATATATTAAATGCTAGTTTTCTTTTATGTTTCAGGCAAGGTGCTGTTTAAAAAACCTTCAATATAATAGCTTCATTTAAAGATGGTAAATCATCAAGTTACACATGGAAATTTTGATTTACATCAAATGTGACAACACAAAGTACAAAAAAGTTCTTAAAAAATTACTTCTTAAAAAAAAAAAAGCAAATCATGTTATAAAAGGAGAGCCGGAACTCACCCTCTGTAAACTAAAACGTTTTCTGACATCCATGAACTGTTGGCAACAATGAGTATCAGAAAAATATTGTGTGTGTTAAGTAGTGGATATGTAGTGTTCAAATACCGAATTCACTGCATACATTTACTCTTGAATCGTCGTACTAGATAGAAATAAGAGGCAGTTTCCCATACCCCCACTTAGTTTTGGCCATTAAGTAGCAGAAACAGTCTTTTAGATCACGATCAGCTTGAATTCCTATTTCAGAGTCCAAAAGAACAATGCATAGGGGTCAAATCTTTCCATTACAGCTGTTTCACAAATATCAAGAGCCTGATATCTGCATTTGCACAGCTGTAATGTGAAAGTTTGGTCCCGTGCTTTGCATGTAAACACAGTGCAATGGAAGAATCACAGCAACAAGTTCTCCTATAAGAAAAAACTGTTTCATCATAGCAGGAGGCTCTATACACAGTAGGGTAACTAAGTACTTCTGGTAATGTGCAGTATTAAACATTTCATGTGTGCTCACATCTTTATAAACATTCAGAATTAATCATGAATCAAGGTGATTGTACCTCACTATAAGGCTGCTTGCTATAGTTTGGTCTCATGGCTTTACCAACTTTTTTCTCCTCGTTTACAAAAATATGACAGTCCCACCTTCACTGATAACTGTGTGTTTTATGGCTAGTTGCTTCCCCCAAAAAAGCACAAGTCCTATATGAAAAAAGTAACATGTATATACCACACTGAGTCACAATATTACCTATACACCCAATTTACATTCTTTAATCCTGAAAGCATTTCATATTTTGATTGCTTGACACAAGCTATTGACTGCAGAAGTGAAAGAACATAAAACAGTTCATTCTACACCTCCAACTGCCTGAGAAAGAAAAATATTCTTCCAGTTTTTATAAATTCATTCCTTATTTAGGATTTTTTTTTTCATTTGGCACGCAGTTTCTTTGCTGCCAAACAACCTTTCAATGTGTTAACACACACCAACATAGCATGAAAGCATAAGCTGTGTCAACAAGCTCCTTGATCTATGATAGTTAGGTTCTCCCTCCCTCCCCAGAAGAACAGGTCATCTCAGCCTCCACGTTAAAATCCTGGTGGTAACCAGTACAAAAACAAATCAGCTGCTTAATGGAATGAAACCATGTCGCTGAAGTACACAGAACAATAACCAGGCAAGTGAGCACAAAGGTATGGTTATAGGCAGACCTTGGGGAGGGGGAAAGTGGCACAAATCGATGATGATAACTACAGCACAGTTTATAAAACCATGAGAATAACCTTTGTAATACTGTAAACTGCAAGTCTTCGCATCATGGCTGATCAGGGGCCTCCGTGACCAGATCTTTAGGAGGGCATGTAGAAGAGCGGGGATCCATGGCTGAGTGCATTAAAGGAATATAAACATCATCCATGTTTGGCATGACAAAGATTTTCTGTGAAAGAGATGCAGTTAAATCAAGTTACAGTTCATATGGCACTTGAAATGCATTATTTTGTTTTCAAGAAAGTAGTAAAGACAGCCCTTACAGCCTCAGGTGTTCTTAATTTTAAACAGTTTGACCCTCCATCAGCTAAGAACTAGCACCACGCTTCTGTTTAAACATTACAAATTCTGACTTGCCATCTATTTCACAGAAATGTCATGTTCAGATTAAAATAATTCTGACAAGTGCTAACCAGATTTCCATCCAGGCCTATATAAGATCTTAGGGCTATCCCACAAATCAGATGAATTTTTGAGGTGCATTCCACTGAACGGGGGCAGTAGAGAATGCCTGCTAGTCATGAACAAAATAGGGAACATGGGAAAAATTAAGAACCCACCAAGACTATAATTAATGAAGTGAAAATGTTAAGGAAACACACCTGAAACTCTTGTTCCAGTTTCCTCTCTATCCATTCAGTTACATGAACCAGAGTGACTTCTCTCTCACCAAGTTTTGGCCGTGCTTTTAACTCCAAGTAGGGAGGTCTTCGAAAGCCATACCTTGAGACAGTATACAGGATAGTTTTATTACCAACACTCCAACAAAACACACTTGAGTGTGTTAAATACACAGTGTTCTAATAGCAATTCATACTAGCTTGTACTGCACATCTTCCAGAACTCATTTCAGCTGCATTTTACCTTTAGGTAGCACACACCTGAAACACTGCACAAACCTTGCAGTTAAGTTCCTCTTACCATATTCTGTCAGTAGGTGGAGGTGGAATGTTAATTACTAGTGTTCCTCTGCACTCTTGTACTTCAACTGTTAGCAGCAATGGAGTATTTGAGACCTCTTCAATTTTCTTCTTTATAAACTCAGTCTCTGTTGCTTTTTGAAAGTATTTCGACTTGGTTATTTTATCCACAATTCTCATGATCTTACTTGTCCGATGTCCTCCAACGTACCTTTAGATAGAAAACAAAAAATTATACTGAAGTAGTTTGGCAACTATTGTTTGCTAGAGTCCAAAGGATTTCCTATGAAATCATTAGAGTATAAAGGTGCTGGAAAAAAGGGAGGGCAATTTTGGCAGTCTGCAGAATGATATTCCAAAAATGGTTAACCATGCCTGCTACTTCTCCTGGCAATGCCACACAGCAACCTAGTTTTTTTTAGAACAGATGCTTTAAGGACTGAGTGTCTTTTTTCACACCTATCACATTTCAGAAACACATCCTAGTAAGATGTAGTATTTTCCCACATTATATTATGCCTGACTGTGGCTCTTGTGTAGCAGAGAGAGCCTTGCTAAAGCCTTGCCCTGCAAAAAATAAATAAATAGATAAAAATCAAACTCTTCCAGCTAACTAGAGAGGGGTTACACTCTCACCAGACTTTACAGCAGACATAATACAGATTTCTGAAAGGTGTAAAGAAATTCCTTCAACATCGTACTTAAGTTTTTTTGTTGTTCTCCTTTGTCTTTTTATCAAAAAGAGTTCTTCATATGATCTATATATTTTTAAAAGCCATGAAACGGATCACAGAAGTTATCCCAGTAATTCATTATGCAGTTTTTCAAAACGTTTTATGAGCAAAACTCAGAGAAAACTGCTTGGAGCATTCTGAATGCATCATGGAATCTCTGGGAATATTCACTGTAAAGATCAGTGAGATGCGTTCAGACGTAGGAAATGTGGTTATCTGAGACATTTCAGGCACACTGCTGATTTCTCACTGCAGCACCATTTCAATCAGATGTAAAAGGAAAAAAAAAATAAAATCAGAACAGCAACCAAATCAAGGGATGACGTGGCAAAACTGACTTGAGGAAATTTTCTGTAGAACTCCTGTGCAGCATTAGAGGGCAGCATTGCATAGCTGAAGATACTCGAAGCTATTCAACAAGGGAAGGGGGGAGGGAACGAGAAAGCCTGGCTAGAACAACAATTGTTTGATATCTTCTTAAAGAAAAGACACTGGAAACAAGGCACCAACAGGATCGCTATGGATATGACACTGTATACAGTGTTTCAAGTTAATAAACAAAATTCTGTTCCAGACTCTGCTTCCAAGCAGGACAGGCTGGGGAAGTTTCCTGGAGGATCTCTGAACCAAAGGCTTGGCTCTCTGTATTCAAATAGTGAAGGAATCAGGAGGTGTCAGAACAGCACACAGCTTATGCTGCAGAAGTGCTGAATTGAGAACAATGCTCCCGGCAGGATAAAACACATGGCAAGAGTAGCTTTTATTTGTGATGTGGTACACGGCTTGATTGCTGCTCTTTATTCTAGAAATGGCTGAGTTTTGTTTGTTTCATTGCTCGGATACACTCACTCTGCCATTCTCTGTCACAAGGAATATTATGGGACTGGGCCATGATAGTTACAGTATAACATCTGGAAACAGAGCTGGGGAAATAAAACGGATTAACAAGAAACACTATGAAGACAGCTCACCCTTCTGCTCCAGGAGTCACCTGCTTCTCTCCCGCCAATTCAGGAGCATCATCCTCTTCTGATGACCCAGCACTGGAGGATTCCTCATCACTGTCTGCAAGACAATACGCCCTTGGCCTGAAACTGAAAGAATGCAATTTCCAGGTCAAATCTGATATTCTTAAATAGCTATTCATCATGCACAGCTCTGACTGCCAGTATGCATACTCCAAGATTCTGAAACACCTTTTCTTCTTTCTATGAACTCTATCTAAAAGTGTAAAATGCTCTGAAAGCAGTGCCTTACCTAGCTTCAAAACACAAAAAAATGTTGTTGTTTTTTTTTTCCAGCAGAATATAATCCTGCATTAAAAAAAAAAAGTTTTGAAATTATTTAAATACATATGAAAACATTTCTGCTGCTGCTTGAGCCCTTCCACAAAAGGGAGCAATTTGTAGGTCAGACAGGCTGTGACTTTTGGTGGTTGTTTTTAAACTGACAGATGTTTATAAACTGAAAGGTGAGAACACCTAAGCCCACCTCTTACAAAAAGCAAACCTAGGGTTCCAGCTCCTCATGCCAGTGTCTACCAAATGAATCCCAGAATCTCTCAGACATTACCTGAGGTGCTCACACAACGTACCTCATCATCACAGCACCTTCAACCCAAGCTCATCAGTCCCATTTTCACACACACAGCTCTTGCAGTGTAGACACACTTCTAGTAACAGTATCACATGCACAGCACAACCCAATCACATCTTTTTTTATTCGTTATTATTCATTTAAGGTGGGATTAAAAATTACTTATTTTCCATTCTTGAATAGAATCCAAGATCAAATAAGGCCATCAATGTCACACTGAGGGAAGTAGTAAAGCAAGAATAATGAACAAGTTCTGCTCTTAGGGTACAAAATACAGCACAGAAGCAACTAATTCCTGGGCTTCAGCTACGGAAGAATTTATGCACATAATCACACAAATTCAAATCTTTTAAACGGATTAATATCCAGGAAGGCTGCCATAAATGCAGTTTTTACAGATCTCCACGTAATGCAAGAGCTTGTAACTGTTACAGAAGCCTCAAAAGCACATGTTTTTGGCCCTACGGACTATACTCAGCATTCAAATTCTCTCCAACCTGTTCAGAATACAAGGTGCTGCTGTGTTTTGTTGTTGTTTTTCAGTTTGGGGGGATTTTTTTGGTGCATGTTTGGGTTTTTTTGCATGCTCTAGGAGGCTCACTTGAAACATCTGATAACCTCACACAGGGCATGCATGGACCAAGGCTGCTGTCTGCTATTCTTTGCACAGAACAAATCGTTAGTCCTAATGTAAAAGGACAGATCAAATGCAGCTCACCAGTGCACAGCATTCCCCTCTAACTGCCTACTTAAGAAGAGAGCAGCAATCCCATGACCTCTCTACAGTGCAGAATGTGCTGCCTAGGCTACTGGAATGGAATAAACCTCTTCTACCCTGAGATGCATTTGAATCTGCAAAAGAAAAACAGCACAGCAAATTGAACCACCTCCCTGAGGACTTGGAAGGAGAAAGGGGAGCCCTGTCACTGGCTCACATAGCAACCCTGGAGCTGTTCTTCATGTTTTTAGGTCAGATTCAAACTATGTATTTTCTACCTGGGTGGGACCCAACTTCCCTTTCCTGTCCACGTGATACCACTCTGACAAGAAGGCATCTTATTTGCCTGGATAAGGGATGCTCTAAAGTGACTTCAGAAGCACAAATACCTGCTGGCTGAGACCAGATCTCCTCGCATTAAAGCAACAACAAATATGCTTTAGTAAGATTTCAAGGCACTTATCCATACAATGGACTGTCCATACAAGACAGATGCTAGCAGAAAACCACTTTGAAGCTGAAATAGTTTTCCTGAGCAGACTAATTTTATGAATTACCATTTGCCAGTTCTTTTTCCACATGGTGCACTAAAGCAAGAAAGGACTCACAAGGTATGACACTGCAGAAACTCTGCATTAGCCTGCCTGCGCTTGCCTACTCTCTGGTTTGTTAGAACCTGCTACCATTTTATCCACTTTATAAAGTTAGCAATTAAATCTCCTCTCTTGTGTTTCTTTGTGACAGCAGCCTGAGAGCACACAACAGAATTATTAAACTGTATTGCAGCACATTTTATTTCGAACCGAAATGCAGCAGCAGTGATAGACTGGACTATAAGACAGAACCACTGGTCTCATTTCATACTGACAATATGAAAGGACAGCTAAAACTCAGTGCCAAGTCTCCCCTACTCCACTCCTTCTGGAGAAATAGATGCCTTTCTTACCTGAGTTTTGTTTGTTCCAGGCTCTCGAGTAACAGAACAGAGCAAAAGCGAGCAACATGTGGGATTTACAGACAGTGTAAGACACAAACCCATCTAGAACAGTTTGGTTTATCAAAACAATTGTCAGCTGATAGTTACAAAGCCAGTAAAAAGAACTAACACAGTGGAAAGCAAAGATGAGAAATTCCTCTGTGCCTCAGTCTTTGAGGGTATTTTTTGTTGGTTTTGTTACTGTTTCTCTTCTCAAATAATATCTATTGTAGCCAAGAGGAAAAAAAAAGTCTCATTCATACACAACTTCTTTTCTGGTAAAGCTGACATGATATTTGGCCTTGGGCATTTGAATCAGAAGAAGGGGCACAAAACGTGCAATACAGCATTAGTGAGTGGTTCCACCTTAATGTAATTGGTTGCTTAGCTACAGACATTTACATTTGCTTTGCTGTAGGCCTATTGCTCGCTTAGAAATTATGGTCATTTTTAAATATGAAACCCATGTGTTCACTATTAGGGACAGATCTGAAAAAAATACACAAAGAAAATTCTGTAGAGATGAGAACAAAAACAAGAATTCCACTTGGAAAGACATTTCCATCTTTAAATCCAATGTTTTGGTGGACATAACTAAAGGGATCTTTTGAAAAATAGTAACAGGTAAGTAGACAGTGGAAAGTTGAGAAAAATGGTGACTAAAGAATGGGTGTGATTATTTCTCATAATACAATAAAGGTATTAAGTCTTCAATAACATTTACTGTTACATGCTTTACAATAGCAGTTTTAAGTAGTATCGGTACGTACATATCTCTGACATTCTTACTGGCTGGGACCCCAAATTAAGTGTAAGGCAAAGGTCAATTTTTAATCACACAACATTTTAAAATCCTACTGATATATAAAAAATATGATTCTGCTACAGAAGCTGTTTATTAGGACAATTATCAATAATATAATCCAGCATTAAAGTTACATAGAAAGACATGTTCTGTGCTCATACATACACACCTCCCTCCAACTCCTTTCAATCTATTACAAACCCTGACTTGCTTATGCACAAAAAAATTTCAACTGTTTCACCAGGAAAAGTCAAGTTGCACCATCACTGCAATATCTTACCCTTCTTTGCCAATCTCTCCAACCTTCAGTGCTTCGCCAAGAGGCTCTTTACCAAGTTTGGTCAAGTTCATCTTGGTCTCCAGGGTCATTAGAAAAGATCCATTGTAAGACATTTCCAAATCAATCCAAAGCCCTAAAAAAAAAAAAAAAAAAAAAAAAAAAAAAAAAATAAAATAAGTTGGCAATTATTATTTATCATAATTTTTTTATAATGTTAAAACAAAGCTTTTTTTTAAAAAAAAAAACAAGCCTACTCATCACACTTTACCCAAAGAGAAAAAATACTTTTTTGCCAACTGATTATATCATTAATTCAGAATGAATTACAAGCTTATGAAAGCAAGTTGTTTTATAAGCTTAAGGTGAATAGAGGAAGTTAAAGGTTAAAATATGCATCAAAGGCAAGGAGAAAGACAGATCAGTCTGGTACAGCTAATGACCTATAAAAGGAGCGTGATGTGATTTGCACACACCTAAACCGCTTAAGAGATCTGAATCAAGATAAAGAACATAGAATACAATCAGGGATTCACTTCAAATACTATCTGCAGTACTGCTCCAAGCCAAACTGCAATCAGGACACCCCTCTGCACTGCACCCTCCAAACAAAGCTGCAATCCCAGAACAACATCTTTTGTTACACAGCACGCTGTTTGGCTTTGCATTCAACAATGGCTTATTGAAGCAGTATGAAAACCTTGTCCAGTAACTGAACTGTCGGACTTCTTATGACTCACAGGTCTTTGCTGAGAACAATCCTGGATGCGTAGGGTTAAGGTAAATCCTACTGTCTGGGCAAACCTCACTCATAAGTATCACCCAAAAAAATCATCTTAAGGAACAACTGCAACATTACATCCCACCTCTTCAGTGACACCTGCAGTCCTACTGAGTGAAAAAGCTGTTGGGTGTTTGCCATCCAGAGATGGGAATTCAGGTGCCACTAAGCACAGATGACAATTTTTTCTTTTCTAGACATCACAGCTGCACACAACGTGCCTTATCAGCATCTAGCATATCAGATGTGCCTCCCACTTTTATTTGGAAACAATTAAAGGCAAATACTGTTTAGTATTACTCTACTGATGTAGAAGAAATACCCTTTATCAATTAATCAATTAATGACTGTTTTCTTTTCTGTGAAGGCAGACCAGAAGAGCACCACTGTCACCAGGCTCCACCTGTTTCCATCAACAGAAACACACAGCTCCCAAAGACCAGGGCACTGACACACAATGAGCTTATGCACTAGAAAGAGTACTGAGTAACCCCAAGTACTCTTTTCCATCAATTCTCTAATGCTGTATAAGAACAAAACACGAGAACTCAAATAGAAGCATATATACATTTTTCCTCTTTACAGTAACAAAGAGTGAGATCATCAGAAATAAGAAAACAGCTACAGAGACCTTTTTAGATAATTGCAGACTTGTTTTTAGAGTTAAAACTGTTTTAAGAGTAGATCAAAATAATTTAAGGATGCCAACACTGAGGGGGGATACTCTTTCTGATCAGAAAATGTTCACATGCATTTTCCAAAGGTAAAAAGGGAGGCAGAGGAGGGAAAAGGGATGAAGGATTGGGCAGATGGCACCATTGATTCAGATGGCCTTGACGGAAGTGTCACTGAAACAGAACTGTATTAACAGAAACAAGAGTTTCTTCCCCTAATAATGTATGTTAATATATTTACTTTCCAACCTTTCCTTTGTTATCAAGCACTGATAGAAAAGTACAGATGAAAAAGAAAAAAGCACCTCTGTCTGAGATTTAAGGCCTTGTGAAAGGCAGCCACAAATGACTGATGGTCTCAAGTAAGTTAAAAAAGTCTTCGAAGTGTTTATGTACAAAAGCAAAGCAGGTTATTCCTGCTCAATTCCTGCTCTTAGAACCTCAGCAACTACGTTCACATGTCAACAATGTGAAAAATTACACAGGATTACAAATTCTACAATAAATGTTTGCTTGTCACAGTTTAACTGAACAAGAAACTGAAGGAGTTCTTGCTGCTGCTGTCAGTATTTAATAGAGCCAGAAACAGTCAGACTCCTAAACCCAATCTCATGACTGAGAACAGCAGTCCTTGGTTATAACTGGAGTTATTAGAACAGAGAGAAAGGAATTCAAAAAATGTTTAAATCTGTTTCACTCAGATAACCTCTTAAAGAACAGAACAAAACAATCGCGTTAACCCAAACAAAGCCTGGTACACTAAGGAATTTAATACAGCTTTGTTGATTTTCAATTTATTTCAATCAAGATTTACAATTTTCCTTTGTACAGAATACTGAACGTACACCTTTGATCTACCTCTAGAGCCCCCTGCATCTCTGGCAGAGGAGATATTAGCTTATTGAATTTATTAAGTTTTTATTTTTCCCCAAAAAACAGTCAGTTTCTCATGCCAATAAAACAATTTGCTCTTTTCAAACAGGTTCTTTTATAAAGCACAGCTCTAAGAAGCTGTGAGAGCAACGTACTCCGTGCTGCAGAGATAAGGCTTTCCCCAGAGCTGCAAGTCTCAGGCAAGAAGCCAACAAACAAAAGCATTTGGATACGATACGTACAATCCGCAGTGTTTGCTCTCGTGCAGCTTTGGGTTGTTTGGTTTTGTTCTTTTTAATTTATTTTTGTTTAAATGTTCAAGAGAGTTTTAACAATTCCCCAGTGTCTGTTCTGTTCTTGCTGTAACAAGCAAAAGGTTAGAGCTTGCTGACCTCCTCAGCCTTTAAGCAGTGCTTTGAACAGCATGTCTTTTACACTGCTGATGGAGTTTTATTTATTTTCTCCTAAATCTTCACATATCTTCTATTCTTGCAAAAGTCTGATGCTAACTGCTCATCAGAACTAGTGAAAAGCACTGTAGGAAGAGTGCCAGAAATCAAAGCTACCGTTCAATATATCTTAAAAGAGACCACATCCAACCTATGTGACTGTGATCCTAATTCTGACCCTTAGGAGCAGTCAGAGGAACAGAGGTTTTGAAGGAGCAGAACGATACTGCAAAGCGCTTAAACTCATCCCAGGTATATCTGTGAAATTTAACAAGCATTACTTCATTAAATCAGTAACACATACAAGAAAAATCTTAAATATTAAGAATATTTACAATATTAAAATACTGTACAATTGAAGCAGAGAAATTTGCAACTTTAAACATTCACAATCAAACAACTGGTAAGAAGGGCAACAACAAATAACCCAGTTATCTGTTCCACTTTGCTCTGTTTGCTGTTAGTCTAAATAGACTACTGAGATTTGCTGAAGCTTTGGCTTGTTCTTGGCCCATAATTAACAACCTCTCCAGAGGTCTCTAATATTCTTAAGTAGTATTATCAGTTCATTAAATTCCTACCATCTTACTACTGGCTCACTCGTTTAGCACCATAGATTTAGTCTTTATATCTTCCTATGAAAGTTGGAAGAGCAGTTTAAAAGTAAGTTGTTTGTCATGTAATCCATAGCTGTACCACATCAGGTCCTCCAAGGAAATCTCCCTTTAGATCAATTAGAAACTGCTCCACCTCAAGTCAGACAATTCTCTTACACATCATCCACCCAGTGTAACAACACAGTAAGTGAAGGAGTGAATGGACTAAGAGCAACAAGTTATGAAACCCTTAATAAACTCAAAAACAATTTCAAATGAAAGACTGCTCTGATTACACACCTTAGAAGAAAGATAATGACTAACTTCTCAACATGTAGGAAAGCAAATACTTCTGAAGCTAAAATGCATTCACATATTTTTATTTCTTTTTGTGAAAGTACTTAGGAGACAAGATTACCTTCCAATATACTGCAACTAAATTCAAGCCAGGAAGAAGAGAAACAGAGAAAAAAGCAGAACTTCTAAAAAGCAGTAAAGTAGCAGTATGAAAGGCATTCAGCTTAAAGAAAATTCATCTTTAACAGTGGACACACAGACATTGTAAAATAGAGTTGTTGTTGTTGTTTTTCCCCCAAAGCAACACTACAATTTTTGTTTTTCAATTTATTACTATTGTGTTTTCTGAATCACTGCTTTCAAAACAGAGCAACTTCTAGAGAGCCAAATCTATTTTCTGCTGCAGTACAGAATCAGTTCTTTCCTGATGAGATGTGCATTGTTCTCTATAGTCCACGACAGAGAGAGATGCCTCTGCCACTTGTATGCTAATTTTGGTTTAGTTCTGTAATGAAATGAATCTATAATTTTTCCCAATGGAAAGACATGCTCACATTTCATTAATTTCTGTATCTCTAGGATTATGTTCATACCAAGCCTGATGCTACAGAGATCTCTCAGTACCTCGACAGAATAAATTCTTATTAGTGTGCCTTCCTTAAACTGAAACACCTGCAAGAGCAACAGATCAAAACTCAGTTCTACAAAGATACAAAGGCACAAACCTGGTGAATATAGAAGAAGAAACACGTATTTTACCTCTGTAATCAATAGAAGGTTTGAAGGCTTGAAGGATCTTCGGCACTGCTATCCCCATGTCAAGCTCAGTCAGTGTTAGCTCATTCATGAAGTATGGCAGCTACATGAACAGAACATAGAAATCAGGTTCATGTTGTGAAACTATTGACCATCATTTCCTGAGATTAGGAAGGTCATTAAATTTAGGGAATGGTTGAGCCACCAGTCAAAGAAAAAACTGTGATTACACAAACTTCCTCAAATTCTAAGATTTCACATTTGTTAGTTTCAAAATATTTTAGGGAGAGATTTAGCATGTGAACTTAGAGAATGCTTTTAATTTTTATGTTTAGGTTCAGATGTTGACTTTAAGTCTCCAGGATGCTTTGTAGTCAAAGCATGAAAGCAGCTCAAGAGCAGTCTAATTCCTAACTTTACTAGGAACATAAACCAAAGATTTTTTCAGATTTTAAGTTCAGATAGATATTTTAAGTTGAAGTTACATCAATGTCTTAGCTATTTTTATTTAAGGCAAATTATTTCATAACAGTTTAAATACATCTCAAAATTTTACAATACTAGGAGTATTCAGTTATTTGAACATCTATTTACTTGTAAGCATTGTTAGAATTTCTGTCTCTTAAGAATTAAAGCTTTAGCCTCTCAAAATACATCCATCCCCCATACTTAATCTTTCCACTCAACTGTTTCCAATTAGATGTTTGAATATCCTGCTGTCACAAATGTGGAAACAGCCAGGGCAGAATTAGGTTACTGCTTATTTCCCAAAGCACAAACAACACTATCTCACAGCTGGTGCTGGCAGCTAAATTCCAGAGCTCTTGTCAACAAGCCTACATCTTCCCTCGCCTTCAGGAACAGGCAAACTCCTCCCCCAACATCAGGAACTCAACAAGCCAATGATTAACTGCTGCTGTTCAGAAGAGTTACAGAATGCAAAGGAAAGACCCAGAAGTCACTCAGAAGCAACACTTCTCCTTTCACCTTTTAAGCTTATGCAAACAATTATATCCCATCACCTTGAAGCTTAACTACTACTCCCCACCAACCTCTCCTGCAAGTGCTGCATGCCTGAAGGTGGTTCTCTGACCTCCTCTTTCTCTATAGGAATCTACTGTTTCCCATAATAGATTTCATTTAAAACTCTATCTTGACAATTCAGTGAAAAAAACAAACCTAAAACATTAGTACAGTAACCTTGGCAATAGAGACCTGAGTCAGTAAGTTTAATAACTTATAGCCAGCTCTACTTACTCTTAAAGTAAATATAGTAATATTTCTGCTCTGTAACACAGAAATGTTACAGACATGAATAGCTGATCAGAAACTGAAGTAACAAAGTCAACTTGTCACAATCCCACTGTGAAAAGAACAGTGAAACTCGCTTGAAACTCTGCATCGCATTTATGTACCCCAGTAATTTTTCTAGATATCCAGACCTCTGTTAAAAAGAGTTTCTTCTACTGATTTTGAACTCAAAGAAACATGTGAAGTACAAGTTTCCAGATTAGTTACCTTTATTTTACTAAGTTTCATCTGGATCTTCTTTGACACTAGATCAGACCAGTATTTTTCTCCTAAAAAATCCCAAAATATTCTTCCAAGCAAAGCGTTCACCCAGACCTCCTGTTCTTCTTCCTCAGCTTCCACGTGGGCATCAGGTAGCTGAAAACACAGAGCAGGTTATCAGCTGTGGAAATTCTATTCTAAGGTCAGAAAAGGTCTCATTTGTCCCATGAAGTTCTGTGATACAGCCTAGGTCAGCTAAGAGCTCTAATGTTCAACACACATGACAGCTTTACAGCAATGTCAACTGGCCTGACATAAGCTTGCCTGTCATCATCCTGACATGCAACAGAGCAAATGAGACTATGCTGCTCACCTCTGGCAACGAAGTGAGAGGGCTGTATGTGTTTTAACCTCTGGCAGAAAAAGCAGATCATCTGAGTGGACAGACCTACAAACATGTCTGTGGCAAAGGCACTCTCCCTTCCCAACAGATCTTACAACAGCTATGCTACTTTTTTTTATTTAGAAAAAAAGGAAAGTCCAGTATTACATACAGTTCTGAGAAGTCACAAATTAAAGATAAATACAGTACAAGGAAACATATTCTTCCTTCCAATGGTTGCATATAGGTTTCAGGAAATGATATTGTTCCTTTGGCTGCATAGAAGGTTTTGTTTACAGTCCAAGAGAGTTACATGTTGTTTTACTGGAGAAACCATCTCAAAACACATGAAGATACTGCACATTCAGATGTTGCACTTCTGACTACAAACAGGAAAGCAAAAATAGCTGAAATAATCTGGGGGGTGTGCATAACACCATCTATTTCATTAGAACCAGCAGGCTGGTACTTTACAAAGGCAAGACAAGATATTTAATGTCTTTGAACTACCTGTAACAAAAGGAGAGTGTCGTTATTACAGGTAGAAAGTCTGAAGCCAGCAGAAAAGCAGTGCTTCCTAAGAGCAATCATGTAGATGCTGCATAGTTCTGAATATCATTTCTTGGCAATGATTGCTCTCAGTGGCTGCAACCTCACACAGTAGCTTCTGCTGTGACTCACTGTGTCCAAGTTTCCCACCTGTTGATCTATTTATAGAAGCATTTTTGATCCCTGCTCAATTCAGCAGTGAATTCATCACTGTTTCTGGGGCTGCCAGGGGCCAGACTGGCTTTTTTCCTGGGGGAGCTGCAGACTTTTTTTTTTCCATACGCTATACTGTGGCTTCCAGGGCCTTTCTGAACATTTATGAATGTCTGTCAAAGCTGCAGAACACGAATTACACCTTAGAAAAGAAAGGTGATCATACTTTTCATTAAGATTCTGTCTATTAAGTGTTGTTTTACACTTGAGCCTTATAGAGTGATTCTTAAATGTGCCAGTTGTTCCCTCCCCCCCCTCCCCCCCCAACTCATTTCTAAATGAAGTAGTTAACAAGATAAACTACAACAGCACCTTTGAAGCGTCTCTTTGGGGAACAAGCATTACCTTTTTCACAGCTGTAGGGCTGCTATCTGCACTGAGGACTGGACTACCCGATGGGCTCTTCTTTTCCTGTGGAACACACTTTGCCATATAAATATTGTAGTCCAGGAGCATTTTCTGCCGCAGATTGCCAGCCAGATCCTTGTGTTTAGGCTGGGATGCAATTTCTTCCACGCTTCCCTTGCTGCTGCTACGACTGTGTGTAAGAACTCCTGACTGACTCTCTGCTCTACCATGTGCTGGCAAGATCCCTAAATCAAAAGAAAAAGTACTTGTTAAGCAGAAAACAAATTTGACAGTCCAACAGCAGAACCTATAATCAAACATTTCAAGGAACAAAATAAGCTAGCAGATTTAGTTTATTCTGAGGAAGACCAACATAGTGCTTTCTCATTCCAAAGGACAGAAGTAAATTCCACAACTTTGTATTCAGCTGGTCACAAACTTAAGATTTCCAATAACCTCAACATGACTCAGCACTCAGGAGGATGTGTGACTGGAAAACTCAGCTGATCAATCACACATTTGAATACAGACACTCACACATGTACAACATATGGCAGAATTCCCAACAGTTCTGCTGGTTTATGCCTAAAATAAAAGTCAGGCGATTAAAATGTACCTATACCTAATTTACTTTTTAAGTTTAATTATAGACTGTTACAATTCAAAAGACTGTCAAAAGTACATAACTAATAGAATTCTAATTATCCATTAATTTTGCATTTGTATTTCAAGAAATTGTAGGCCAGAAATAATGACATTAACCTTTAAAAAGCTTCCCAGAGAGATGAAGGAAAGCATGAGTCATTCTGATTTAAAATCAGAGGATGGCTTAAAATTAACATTTCAAATATTTGCTCATTACCAGATTTGTTTGATATGTTTATTGGCTTGGATATACATTAGGTCTTTGTATTTAAAAACTGAAAATGTGTTCTGCTGTTATGTTAATCCAATAATAGGGACTGTATTCTTTACAGCAGACCAGAGTAAAAGAACAGGTAACAATAGGACTAAATGCAAGTGTTGTCATCTGTTTCAGCAGATGAGAAGGAAAACAGATGGAACAAGTAATCCTTACAAAAGTTACAGTCACTGAAAAACAGTGTACTTACATAAAATAGTTTAAAAATATTAAGAAAATTTGAGGGCATACTGCCAAATACACATCCAAGAGAGAAGCAGCTGGTGTACAAGGGGAATCAAGAGGCCAAGATAAGGAGAGTGAGGGTGCCTTTGGTGTTACTTGAGATCACAATAATTCCACAGTTGCTAATAACTATCACTGTGAAAACGTAACTTTGATTTGCTCCTTTTAATGGATAGTTTTATTGGGAAAATATATATATATATATATATGTGATACACGTATGAATACCTGGCTTGCTGGAAGGCTTCTTGGCTTCAGACTTCAGCTTGGATGCTAGAAGAAACCTTCTGAACCACTCCTCCTTCTCTCTACCTGTCCTTCCAAAGAGATAAAGCACTTGATCCTTTTGGCTCGTGTACTTGGCTCCATCCTGAGCTTTCTTGGATTCCTCACTGTTCACGTCTACTTTCTCAGAAGACACCTTTTCCTCTGCATTCTCTTTATCAGTCTGGGCTTTAGCCATGAAGTCATCCTGCCTAGCAAGTTCAATGCAAATAGGGTACTTCTTATTCCAAATTCGTTTTCGTGCCAGACTTTTGGGAACCAGGGAAATCTGAGGGACAAATGAGAGAATTAAGTTCATTTATTTTGCGGTTTTATCTTTTATGTTTCAAAAAGTCATGTGTATAACATTAGAACATGAGACAGGCAGATCCTACACCAGACCGCCTGGGTTTAACTGACTCTTAATTTGTAGCTGCTTATCATCCAATTCACCAGGTCTGTGGTGAGTCACAGCATTTACAGTCAGAAGTTTTGACCTTTAGAATAGGAAGCAGGGAATAAAAGAAGGTCTTCCTCAGTGTTTTCTTGGTCCTTCTCTCCCTCCAACTCCCACAGTCCTCTGAAGCATAGTTTCCTCCTAATCTGTACTGCCAAGGTCCAATACTAGTGTAGCATCCTCTTAAAAAAAATCAATTACTTTAATAATGAGGTACTGATACATTACTTAATATAATGTTCATGGAATCAACTTTACATAGCAGCTTCTCGCTTACTTGAGGAAGGCAAACAACTTGTAGGAAAACTATTCAAGCATTATCCTTGACACACACTCCCAGCTGCAAAATCCTAATTCAGTGAAGGTGAAATGCAAATGCTGTCTGAACTGCCTTGAGGCAGAGACAACCAAGAATCATGCATTCCACTGCAAGCTTCAAAACAGTCAACAAGAAATCTAACACAGAGTGAACAATTCTGTAACCACCCAGCTGTTACCTTTTTCAAACTGACAAAGGAAAACTCATGCTTTTCATTTGTGTGTAATACGGATTCGTTTTCCAAATCCTGCTCAGTCTTTTACAAGTTTGTGCAAACAAAACTGTTCTTGTAACTGTGATAGCATATGTAGAGTAATGAGAAAAATGAAGTTTCAAAGTACACTGTTAAAATCAGATATAAGGAGAGCACACTCACCTTGCTCTCCGTAAGTTCATAAATTTTCTGGCTGACGTACGTGACTTCAGGCTTTGGCTCATTGTACACAGCTCTTCTAGAAATATTTTTATTAGGTTTTGAAAGCCTTAAGGTGCTTCCTTCAAGTCGCACGTAGACAGAATGAGTCAACGTAGCATGGTATGTTTCTGGATCATAATTATAAATTTCATTCATCCACCCCTGGAGAGGAAAATAATCGTTAACAGGCTTTTAAGCTGCCAGAAAGCCAAATACAGTATGCACATAGAAGTTTAAAGGTTTTAAATAATTATCCAAGCTTTTGCCAAGCTTGTGTCACAACACGAATACAAAGCAGTAAACACAAAGTGAGGTAGCACTCAGCTGACAGGGCATGAGGCGAGGACTACATCCCAAGCACACAACCTGGTTCTCCATATAAGTCATTTTGTGTGAGCAGCTCCTCACCTCAAGGAGCAGCTCTCACCCCATCCCACTGCACTGCAGACTCAGGCTGCCTGGGAAGGCCATGAGCCAGCTGGGAAGGACACGTCAGAGCTTTGTGGAAGCAGACAGGCTGCTCTGCACATGTTAATCGCCAACAATGAGGGCAGAGCAAGCAGCCCGCTTACGGACAGCACCAACGCTGTAATCAGCCACAATCCAGAACCACGATGGAGTTTGTTTTAATGCAGCACTGCTGTTTTACATCACCGAACGTGCTGTGCAACCGTGCAGCTGCAACACAAGTCAGACGTGGGGATTAAATTTCAGCTATTCCTCTGCAGCGAGGAAAAAAGAAAGCTACAGAAAACAGAAGAACAGTCGTGGCTGTAACCAGGCTGCAGGTACTGATTCCAACCACGGAGGTGACATCACTCTGCACTAACATCTGCTTACGGAAAGCACAGGATGACAAGCAAGGCAAGACCAGCCAGAACGCTCATTCACAGCAGACAAATTTTCCTTCTCTTAGCCTGCCAGACAGCGTGCTTGGATAATGACCTGTACCTGCTCATCAACACCTTAATTTTGCACATATTCATTAGTGTCAATAGACAGAGGAAGGAAGGCTTCCAGGGAGGTTCTCTGGAGCACAAAGAGAAGTGGCAGCTTTGTGGGTACCCAGGGAGCTGAACCACATTCTTCAAAACCACCCAGAAGTTCTCACTGTGTGTAAAACATCCCAGATCTTACTGCAACATTTTAAACTTCTTGAATCATTTTCCACCCACACACTGAAATGCAGCGTTTATTTTAATGCTCACTTGCTCCAGCTCCATACAGACAGCATATCCTTTCTGAGGTGCCATAGTAACAGCGGCATCTATTTTTTGCTTACTCTGACACCTAGTCCTATTTTCACCATAAATCCTAAAAAAGAAAAAAGAAAGCCACCTGGATCAATTAGCATCCTTTTTATGTTCAGGAAAGATTAAGTCATCTCCACTCAGCTCCAAGGCTGATGTCCTCATTATTAACAAATACCAATGCACGCTCTCTGAAGCAGCTTTGTGCGCTGCCGTTTGCTTACACAAGGTTATATACAACTGCTACATAAGGAATACAGCGCACAAGAAGGAGCTCTCCATAAACCATCAGGGCTCTGCACAGCAGGGCTGGTGTTTGTTTGAGCATCTCTTGTTTGCTGTTATATCTTGACTATTAAGCCAAGACATCTTTGAGCAGACAGCAATTAATTTGCAGCCAGGAACTCCAGCTGGACTTACTGAAGCACAAGGACATAACTGACTTGCCCTGAGCCACCGCGCACCATCCGCCCCCTCAGAGCAGAACCAATATATCCATATGGCTCACAGGGCTCTGGACGGGCTCCCACCTGCCCCCAGATCAGGTCTCTGGGCTATTTCTAGCTCAGACAACAAGGTCTGGAGGCCTGCAGACAGGCAAACACGCAGACAAAAATTCTCTGTCTTAAAAGCTTATCCTGTCCCGCAGTGAAACTGCACTGAGGAGCAAGCAAACCTGCACCAACAGGAAGGGACGCACGGAAAGGGGCTCATTTCACAAAGCTTAGACCAGAGAGGCTGGTTTTATAACCACCATAAACTGGAGCTTGGCAGGAAGAGTCTCTCAGGAAACCCCTGAGAATGCAGGGTTCCCAATAAGCAAGGAGGTAGTACACTGAGTTTTCCTAACATCTCACATGAGACAGAACCAGCTGCAGTGTTCTGACAGCAGCACTCAGCTCAGCAGAGGAGGTGCAGCAATGAACAACGCCTGATTTATGCACTGCTCTCAACACCACAGTACCACACCTAGGAGCAAAAACCCACAAGCACAGAGATGAGACCAACACCTCCATACACACACCACATGCAGAAGCCTTGTGGCACTTTCTCAGCAGCTGCACAACCATTATCCAAGACCCTAATGGTCACGTTTGAATGGCTGGTAGCAAAGGGGACTGCATTAAGCCACTATGTCACCCACTGCACCAGCACCTGTCCTACCCAGCTTCTCCCCTTTTGAGTTTCCTTATTTCTAAGGATGTGTTCTTGCCTTTTTCCGCTCACATTTCAAGTTATTTTGCAGCACAAAGACCATGCAGCTCAGAGTGGAATGCTAATAATTGTCCAAATGATGACTCTTCACTCTGTTAGTGAATCTGAAAACATCTGCCCAGTGCAGAAACACTTTTCCCCCTCTATCCAACAGTGTTAAGAGATGGGATGATACCATCTTCCCCCTCATTTCCAGCGTTTTTCACTGTTATATGGTAAACCACAAACAGTGTTTAGTTTCTCCAGGAAGCCCCAGTTCACTCCATCTCTCCACATTCTAAGGACAAATCCAGCAGAGGCCTTAACATCTCTCTTTGCAAAAAGAAACTGAAACAAAAGATTCACAACCAAAGGAAACTACTTCTCAATGCATCTAAACAGAGAAGTTCCATTCCTGTAATGTACCAGCAACAGATAAGTTCTGCCAAACTACAGAAGCAACAATGGATTTCCTTGTGCAAGAGAGGAGAGACCGTAGGATGGGTTTTTTTCAAACCAGTGAAGTTGTTAAAATGAGAAATCTAGTCATGCAGGGAGGACAATGCCCACAGTCACACACTGCTCTGCAGCTGCTTGTCATTTGCACTGATCCTGTGATCTCCAGTTCTGAAGATCAGCAGCTGCTCGGAACTCACAGCTGAAAATGGGAGAAAGCGCCTCCTGAGCAGCACAGCACCAAACCTGAAAAAAGCATCTGCTCAGAGCAGTGGGAGGCACTGCTTTTGTGGCAAAGGCCACGGGTGTTGTTTCAAACACTGACACTACCAGGATCTGGCCCTTTTGTTAGCAACACCAACCCTGGCTTCCCCAGCACACACCTCACCTGCACAGCAGCACTGCTGCTACACCAGCCCTCAGGGGGGAATAATTACATACAGAACACTATTTCTGCAGTTCCAAAGACATAAATAACAGCATCAGCGAGCCAACTTCACGATACAAACCCACCTCCGGATCACAGCCGCCCCCAAGTTTGGTGACATTAGCAGGTTGATCAGCAGTCATCATCACTGAGCAGCACTGCTAAATGCTCCAGCACTCAAATTGTAACATTTCTGCACGGCTGATCACTCACTGCATTACTATCTGTCTCATGACCACTACTTTGTGATACTACAGCAGGATTCTGTCTGATAAATGAGAAAAATACAGGGCAGGTTTTTGAGATTTTATTGACATGGAATCTATGGGGAACAAACTAAACCAAAGCAAGGCCAAGGAGGGCAGAAAAAACCATCACCTGCACTGAAAGCATACATGCCATCAGAGGCCACTGCCCAACACGAAATCCCCAGTGCTGCACAGGAGCAGCATGCAGCCAAAAGCCCCTCCTTCTGTACTTCATTCTCCTGCACTGCCTGCCCAAAAGGTCTTCCTGATGGAAAAGGTGCATTTATCTGCATTTTAGCTGTTACTTAAAACCTTCTGTATCAGCCAGCACAACACAAAGGAACACACATTTGAAAACACCAACAGTGAGCTTAGAAGAGCCAAATGCAATAGAAAGTTAAAAAAAAAAAAAAAAAGCAAAGAACAATCTGTGGTTGGGCAAAGAAAGAAAGGAAAAGGAAGCCAGAGAAGTGAATCTGTGGGAATAAGAGGGCAAGGAAGCGTGCTCTGAAGTCACAGGGGGTCTGTGTGTGCTCAGGTATTTTGGCACCTGCTGGTAGGGAACTCCCATTTTTCACTACATGTTGAAACTCAAGAAAACATAATCAGTGTCTGAGAAGTTTGCATGGCAGAGAACAGGCACGTGCTCATGCAAAAATAGCATGACAGTGGTTTGGCAGAATCCCAACGACCAGAGCCCCATAAAGGGGCCTTGCTACCAGCTCTTAGCAGGGAGGAATAACTTGCAACCTGCTAAACCCTGTTATGATGTTCCAGTACAAGTATGAGATGCA
Source organism: Perdix hodgsoniae (assembly GCA_035772895.1). NCBI lineage: Eukaryota > Metazoa > Chordata > Aves > Galliformes > Phasianidae > Perdix > Perdix hodgsoniae. The sequence continues at coordinate 6,269,624 of JAPSGF010000021.1, read as the reverse complement.
TTTTCAACTCATGAAGGATTAAAAGCGCTTTTATAGGTTTTTACATATTAAAGACAATTACCATGTATGTTAACAAGCACAAGTAGTACTCATTAGGTCATACACAACATTAATCCACATTCATACACATCCCTCTGCACAGTGCATTTCTTGCCTACAGCTACTCTCTTAAAATAGACCTCCTGAATAGAAGCATTAAAACGTATTTAAGGTTCCTGACTAACAACTACCACCTCCAAGAGCCACATTAACAGCAGCCAACAACAATTACCAAGATCTTTATCAACTTTCACATATCAAGGCAAACTGACATGCAAGATCTCAGCATCCAATTAACAAGAGACAAAACTCAAAGTCTGTCAAGATTTGTACACGTAAGCAGTGTGTATATCCAATGGGTAGACAGGTGCATTCAGTCTGCGTTCACAACCACCAATTAAAGACCACAGCTCACATCATTCAAGAAAAATGAGGAATATCAAGATAGCTGGGCATGCAATTTCTGTCTGCAGCCAGCAAAAACTGGCTTTTATACTCCATTCCTAACTGCTTAATTACCTAATCCTTAAGAACGTTGAAGCCACATATATTCTAGAATACTAAACCATTACAGAATCCAACCCTCAAAGCCAACTGACCGTATGGAAACTCTAGAAACACAAAAGGTGTAATTCAGATCACTTACAACTTCAGAATATCCGGTTTACTGCTCTGACTCAAAATAACGCATACAGACCAAATACCTTGAGCTCACCTTTAGTATTTCAGGTTCTTTGATGTCTAGAGCTCCTGTATTCCATTGCCTTTTCATACTTTCACGAAATTTGAGATATTCATGAGTACGTGGAGTAAGCAGCCAAATCACACAGACAGCTGTCATAAATCCAAGGGCCATTCCAAAGAGGAGTCCACTTAAGTAGCCAGGGAGAGGAATAATAAAGTAAGCATAGACTAACAGTGTCAAGAAGTATAAAGTTTTTACTGGTATTTTAGGCTGCTGCACATACAGATTACTTTCCTCTTCACTGCTGAGCATAACACCATTTTCATCAGTCATCTCAAGATCAAGCAAAGTTTCAGAACGTTTATCAGTTTTGCTTTCATCCTCTATCGAGGAAAAGTCTTCAGAATAAAGTTCACAAAACTCCTCATCCTCTCTGCTTGCTAGTGCAGACAATGAACATTTTTCAAGTACAAGTGAAGTTTTCGAACTCACATCCTTTGTGCTGGCAGACTGAGAGCTTTTGGACTCTGTCCCTTTTGCGTGTTCCTCAGCTGTTTTTGACTGATCGTTCTTACTCACGTTAGAGTCACTTCCATACAAATCCCCTTCAGAATCACATTCCTCCTCCTTAATGCTGTAGTTGTTATTGCTTTCCAAATGGCCATTCAAACTGGAAAGGTTTGAGAGTTCTGAAGCACTTGAAGATAAGGCTTTGGGCCTGTGGCTACTACTTTCATCACCCATTATTTTACTGAGCAGCTGAAAAGGCTCATAGATTACTTCAGAAAGGCGTCTTTTAGTATCTTCAATTTTAGCCTCCATTTCAGGTACTTTAAAAAAGGAACGAGTGTCAGAGGGAGATGTTAATGGAGATGAGGGAGCAGTTTTGGAATCACCACCTGTAGCTCGAGGCTGAGTGAACTGTTTGAACAGATGCAAGTTCAGTTTTGAGTCCGGTGGTCTGTATGACACAGCTTCAGATTCTTGTTTAGAAGTGTCTGTAGACAGAGATTTCACTAAGGTTTTCATTAACTGTCTATGTCTCATTGGTGGGGTCGGCTCTTTTGGTTCCACATCTGTTGAAAGGGACTTGACTAAACCCTTAAAAGGCTTGGAACTAGAAACGGTGGATGATGCACTAGAGCAGACAACTGACCTGGAAGGAGATGAGGATGGGGAAGACGAGAAGTTGGCCTTCTGTTCCGCAGGTGGTGACGCACCCAATAAGCTAAACGTATGACACGAGTGTGATGAGGGAGACAGGACTAGTGGCACTGCACTGAGTACTTGGGATGTGGAAGGAGAATCCAACAGCTTTACGGTGTCTGCAGCTGGCAGAACTGCAGGTGATGAGGACAGCAGTGATGCAGAGTTGGCCATGTTAAGCGAGGTAGCTGGACCAGAAAAATCATGGCCGGTATGCTCAAAGCAGAGGTCTTCCTTGGCTTCAAGTGCTGTTACAATGCTTTGGTCATCTAGTTCCTCATCAAGAAATTCCTTAAACTCCTCTTCCTCCTCTTCTTCCTCCTTCCCAAATGCAGAGAAATGAATAGTGATGGTTTCTCGAGAGACAGATCGTTGGACCTGCACTTTTGGTGCTGGCTGCTTTGAGGACATTTCACCAGTTTTCTCTGCATGGCTACTGTTCTGACTTGTCATTGCAGGTTCCAGAGATGCGTCAGAGTCTGTAAAAAAAAAACAACATAAAACCATGTTAAATGCAGGGTTTTTTTATGTCTTAAATAAAGCAAAGCTTGAAACTCAAAGCTAAGACAGAAACATGTACAACTGTTCAGGTAGTCTTTTCACATTGTTTGTCTTTCAATTATAACTGGATGGACCACAAAATCAAGTTGTTTACTTAAAATATTAAGAATTCTAGGACTAAATATCCTTCACAAATGTATTTGAGCAGAAACTTAGTACAGCAGAATGAATTAGATCCAAATATCTCAACAGCGGACAGCATCAGCCCTTCCTCACGGAGCACAGCTGCACTGCAGTGCAGTAGCTGAGGATGTGTTTTGCACCTGGATGACAACACACTGTCACCACATCACGATTCACCTTCTGACAAACAGGAACACCCAGAGAGAGAGCAGGTGTTGGGCAGCACGTGGTCGACTCAGGCCATGACACATTTTAGCAGTGTTGCTACACCAATGTGTGCTCTTACTACGCAGGGGATGACTAACTGGGATGCCTATTAGCGAGGAAAGGTTTCTGTATTTGTATCACATCTCCTGCTCTCACAGCACATGTCACAGGAAGGACTCATGAGAATCAGCTTTGACAATTCCCATTCAAAGACAAGAGGAGGAAAAAGTCAGATTTTACTCTGAGACCTTGGGAGTAGAAGGGTGGGGAGAACGCTTATAGGGATATCCAAGCAGTCACACTTGTTTACCTCAAATACTTGTATATTGTACCATTGTGCACGACATCCAGAATGTGCTGTCTATGTCCATTCTGCTCTCTAACAAAGATATCAACTATTTGTAAAGCAGAAGCAATTCAGCCAAAGACAAACAGATAGAGGCTACAGTTCTCCAGTAAACCATAGAAAAGCTCAACCCACAGCACAGGGAGACCTCAAAAGGAATTAAGTTACTGCAATAATTTTGCCAGTATGTGACTTCTGGCTACGGTAGAGGAAATTTATTCTATAATTCTTTTGAGTAATCTTAACTCTGTATCACTAATGGGCAATGCTAAGTTTCGACCTGATACACATCTCTGGTTGCAAGCACAGCTATGGAGAGTAGACAGCCCATACTTGCATGAGAAGTGGGATAAGGTTCACCAAGCAAATTACTTTCAAGACATAACTCAAGCTTTGGACCTCCACTGCTGACTAGGATATCGGCAATCAGGAACTCACAGAATATACGTGCATACACAAAGAACAGAGATATCGTACAATTAGGTTCACAGTAAGTCTACTTCTGTCCTGTCTACAAACTAGACAGCAATCAGGTGCACCTGGACTGTTTAACTGAGCATTTATTCCCTCTCCCATCATTCACAAAGCACAGCTGAATGCATTTCATCATGTAAATCAAACTTTGATGCACTTCCAAGCCAGCAATAACAACACTTTAAACAATTCACGTGTACAAACGTCTTCTGCTAATCATACATTTGATTATGCTTCGATTGCTCAGTGAGGATTCTGCAAGCTACACCAAGCTCCTCAACTAAGAAGGACACTTACCTCCTTTTGCTGTATCCACTTGGAAAGAAACAAGCAGAGCACAGAAGTCATGCAAGGCTACACAAGGAAGGTAGGAATGATTCAGAACCCACATTCTTACCTTAGAAAAGCAGCAGATGTCAGCAACTAAGTCTAAGGGAAAAGTCTGGCATGGGGGAAGCGCAATGTGACCTCAGCCCCAGCTACCAGACGAGCCACAGCTCACTGATTTGGGCCACTTTCAACACTGCACATTCAGATCTAGCTTGAGGGTGGCAGCGTATTATTGTAGATCTACTCTTAGCAACCCCCTGTAAACACAGAAACAAACAACCAATACTCTCATACACTCTTTGGAAGGAAGGTGACTGGGCCTTTCTGCCTTTCAAGCACCCTCCAAATCACTGGAGGTTCTTTCAGAAACTGAACATTGGCATTACTGGTAACCAAATTTCTTCTTGACCCAATTAAACTTGACAACTTCACATCTAAGATAGCCAATTAAAAAAAAAATAAAATATATATATATATATATATATTAGAAAAGAGAATCAAATTAAACCCAAACAAAACCTTTTGAAAGGATTCACCCCCACTCAAACCAAGAAGTACCTGCTACATGAAGTATCAGTATTGTTTCACAATTCCACCAAAATTGGTCTCAGTTTCACTCAAACTGAGAGCCCTTAGCCTAGAATTTTGAAGTTTTATCATCTTAGAGTCCACAGGTTAAAAAAAAAATAAATCTATATCCTGGAAGTTCTCTTCCAGGCCATGATAACAGGTTGAGATTGTCTTCTGTTTGTATAACCTCTCAGCACTCACAAATTCAAGTCAGTCATATATTTACACTAGCAAAAGGAAACCTTCTGTTATGAGCACTGATACTTAAAAGGCACTGCTCTGCCTACTTGAGACAGCCCCACTGTCATAGACAAAACAAAGCACTTTCGCACTAACAATTCAGAAAGAAGCCAGTGCACAAAGCAACAAAGTTGGAACCAACTTAAAGGAACAGATCAAAGTTACGTGCGCCATGCTTACTTTATCCACCTCATACACAGCTCAATTGAGCCACCTTTATTAACTAAGGAAGGAAAATTCAGTAGAGCAATTCAGGGCTTTTCGTAATCATTCAGTTGGACGAAGATTGCAAATTGGGCAACTGAGTTCACGCATTGCAACAGGCCAACGATGCAGTCACACTGCTATGACTTAACACAACGTCCGTGCCGGGGAAAAGGGCATCTCCCCTCAGAAATACCCTTGGAAAAATCTGTAGCAACGTTCATAAACGTGGCAGGGTATTTCCAGGCCTGACTGATGTTAAACATAACATCAGTGCTTTACATAAAACATGAATTTCTTCCTTGCTGAGTGAAGAAAAGGCCCTACAGGTTATTCAAAAGCATTTTAATCTTTTTCCCCCTTTATCTATCAATTGCATCAGAAGAACAAGCCCTAACTGCTATCGAGGAAGCCACCGATTTGATTACTTACAATGCCACACTTTGACTTCATGCAGATTGCCATCACTATTCAAATGGAAAGACTGTCTGATTACATCTCTGCTCACACCTACATCCCTCTGTGCCACTGCTCTTTAAAGACGCAAACCTCTTGGCAAGCTTCTGCCTCTCAGGCTGGGGGAGAAGCAGTGGTTCTTTAGGGGATCTATTTTTTTTTCTCTTGGGTTATTCAATAGCCATTTCCAAGTGTCAAACTGAAGACAGATAAATGATTCATACTGTAAATCTACCCTCCATTTCAGTAGGAAGGAGAAGTAACGTGTTTGAGACAGCTATTCCACGTGGCAGAATTGCTACAGAAGATCTTTCTAACGTTAACACAGAACAATTCTAATGCCAGTATCTTTTTTCCAACACTGAGATATGGGAGGACTGTCACTATTTTTCAGTACTCATTTAAAGCAACAGAAAACTCACAGCAGCACATAAAATTCCTTCTGTTAAGAACTAGAAGTTTCATTTGAAGTACTTCAAAACACAGCATGAGTATTAGCAATCCTATCGGTTACAGACATGATTTAGGCCACAGCTGCAGCCTAAGAAGCCAATTCCAGTGTATTTAGTCCAGAATTATCTCAGTGAAGCAGAGATCACAGCTCACGGAACATTATCTGCCATATGAATTTCACCTCATTGAACACATTTATGCTGTAAGAGGCAAAAGATGACACAAAACCCAATTTCAACATCCTTTCTTATCACTCACCATTCAAATCTCCCCTAGCATCTCCATGAGTTAATGTATTCCATGGCTAATACCTACTACTCTTTTAACATCCTCAAGTCATTACTTTTAAATGAAGTACACAAAAGCTGTTGGTAATTAGCATCACACGATCGCCCTGTGAAACGTGTGTGTCGGAGATCCAGTTACCTGAAGTTAATACTTTGAAGCTTGCTTTCCAATGTCACTAAGAAGAATGTTTTGCTTCACCTTTCAAGTCAAATGCAACTCAATTTGAGATGCAACTGGGAAAAACAATGATGAAAGTTTCACGTAGGAAATTTGGAGTTGCAAACAGGGAAAAACAGGCTTAAGAAACACAAATATTTTATATCATTCAAGAACTATTGGAAGAATGCAGTCCAATGTGTGCAACAGGAGTCAACATCAGGATTACAGCAAATGGCCCACACAGCCAAAAGAGGTGGAGTCACCCTCTGTATGCCATACATACAGATCTTCCATAGAGCACACCTCTAACAAAGGTCAACCAGGTTATCACAACTAAACTAGTTAGAATACCTGTAAGAGGAGTTCTTTCTGAGCCTCATAAAGGAAGGATCATCTTTTGTGCAAATGCATTTAAGGTTACGAAAATTCAAGTTAAATAATGAGTGTTCAGATACATCAAGGAAAACTTGAAATCTTGCTCAGGACTTTTCATATAAATGTACCACCAATGAGAATGCTCATAATGAGAACTATAAATCAGAGATGCAAGAGGAGTTATTTACCAAAGTCTAGGACAGAAAGGTCAGATACAAATTGCAGCAGCAAATAAAGTAGCCTGATAGAAGGCCCAGTAATTTTGAATACAGACGATGCTAATAAGGCCCTTCCTACAAGCTCCTATCTACAGTGTTTCAAAAAAGAAGAGAGAAAAACTGTTTAATGTTGGCTAAGCGGGTCTATTCTATCTTAACATTTTCCCCACAGACTTCAGAAAGGTCAGCCACCACCTCAGCATCTCTGCCTCCTCCAATAAAAGATTATTTACTATTCTTTCCCAGTCTCCTTCCATGACACATTGCTTGCATCAAGAACTTCATAAATCTGCAGCAGAGTTTAACTTTGACAAACAGAAGAGGAAGCAGTGAGAAGCTGCCCAAAAGCCCAGAAAACATCAACTTGCTAAATGCCATTCTGAAGTCCGAAGTGACACAGCATTTATAAGAAATAGAATGTTTGAAATGAGAGAAAAAAAAGTTAATTCAAAGCACAAACCAAAACATGCAATAACACACAGAACAGTAACCAATGGGCAGAGAAGAGTCACTACCTTGCCATTTTTTGCAATATTTATTCTTTTTACAAACAAGGACATGCAAAGCACAGAATGCTGCTGCCAACTGCCCACAGTGCAGCTGCAGGACAGCGGGGGCTCCCAGCCCCTTCCAGTCCATGGCCTTGGGTTCCACTCAGAGTGATGTCTGTGCTGCTGGACAACAGAAGCAAGCCTCAGCACCAGCAGCCAAAGCAACTCACACTGGCACTAGATGAAGCACAAGGCCAACAGCAAGTCTGCCACGGCATGATACTAAGCTAGCTGGGAAAACATAGCAGCACAGTGTGTGCACATCCCCAGAGCTGGGAGCAGAGGGCTGCAGGCAGCAAGGAGAAAGGACTTCAGCAGTGCAACAAACCTGATGGCGTGCCTGGACAGCAGCTGTGTAATGTCCCTGTAAGCAGCGGATTCCCAGTTTGCACAAGGAGAACACATTCAACTTCCAGCACATTATTCATGCTTTCCTCCTATTAACTATTTTATTCTTGTTTCCTTATCATCCACAACTTCTAGCACTGTGTAGCATCTTTTCCATCCAGAACTCCCCTATTTAATATTCCCGTGGAATAGGAATTTAGGATAGGAAAAAAAGTAGGATTTAGAAATAAAGGTACTACCCACAGAGCAGTGGGACAGACGGAGGATGAGCCTGTGGCACAGCTCACAGCCAGCTCTCCCTGCCCAGCACAGGAGCTGGGTCAAGCCCACCTCCCAGAGCTGCTGCACCAGCCACCAACACACACCTTTCCATCACATGGTGGCACAGGGAGCAAAGAGCCCACTGGTTCCCATGCAATCCAGAGCGCTGAACACAGAACTGCTGCATTTGCCCTCTTCTAAAAGGGAAGAGAGGACAAATCTAAATTACTGGTACTGCAGAAGCTGCATATCTTTAGAATCACCAATGTCAGAAAAAAGCTATGAGATCATCCAGTCCAACCATCTACCCATTACCAGTAGCTCTCACTAAACCATGTTCCTCAAAGACACAAAAACTGAAAAATATTTACACCTCAAAAAATGACATCTTATTGAGAGGGCAAATGGTGAGGGATAGCACCAATGGACACAGCAATAACTCTCTCCTTATCTCACTGGGGAGAAAAAAAATAAAAGAATCCATTCCTCATTAATCTGATGAAAGATTATCTAAAACCCCTTTGGATTAGTCCACAGTTGAGAATGCTGCCCACATCACTGATTAAATTAAAGGTCACTATAAAAAACTTTGGGGGAATGTCACTGAGTGACTTACAGAAAAACAGGCTGCTCTGAACCCTCAGTCAAGAAGGTTTTACCAGAATGGTGTTACCCTCATTCACTCAACCATCCAAATGCGTTATCAACAGGAGAAACTGCACACAGGGAACAAGTGGGTGTTCAAGAACTGCTTTACATTTACATTCCTCTCACTAACACACCAAAAAAATCTCACATCTTGTATTACATCGAACCAAACTCGTGTATTATTAGGGTGCATCTCTTGAAGGATCTGTGGTGTGGTGTCTTCTCTTTCCTCATTGCTTCCCTCTTCTCCTCAAATGAAGCGCAGATGCCTTCAGGTGCCCAGGACCTGCATGCCCCAGGCACGTCGTTATCTGAGGATTAGCTGCTCTTTGACTTTTCATCCTCCAGTTCTGGCAGTACTTTTTCAACTGCTGGACAGCAAATCCCCAGGCAGTTGGCAGAAAAAGTAAAGAAAAACAAGTAAGCAATGCCAGGCTTTGTGCAGGAAGTTCCCATTTTGCTCGGGAAGGAGGATGGCATCTACCTTAGATATACACAAATAAAGAAGTATTTATATGCACAAAGGCAGCTGTACTCTAACGGGAAAGTTCATTAACCTAAGGCACTCAGGTACACAGCAAGACATGGCTGTTAAAAGAGAGGGCTACTGACAGAGGGGGCCCTGGTTACACAGGCCTCCTTCCTTCCAGCTCACCTACCCACGGGAAGCAAGAAGAGTCTTTGATGAATGCAAAAAAATGCCTTCCAGGTAGGGCAGACCAGAATTTCTCAGAAGTCTGAAAATGTAATCCCCAGAGGGCTCCAAAGGAAAAGGTCACTAACAGCACATCTTCACATCCAGCCTTCTCAGAGCTGTGAATTTTCAGACTTTGGGAGGTGGTGGAACAAAAGGAATTCAACAGTAATTCAAACCAAAAGTCAGCGTGTTCTGCAAGATTTGTTTTAGTTCTTAAATAGTTCTTTCTGCTTCAGGTACTTCAGCCAGGAAGCAGCCTTGCAAACAGCTCTGCTCTGCCACCCCAAGCAGCCCTGCCTGCTGCTGGGTGTGAGGAAAAGCCAACCAGGGTATTTGCTGCAACTCATGCTGCCTGGAAACTGCAAAGCCAAGCAGCACACATCGGTACCACGGCACCAAATAAAGCTCTGCATGATCTGATTTGGGAAGGAAATGGTTTGCTGACTACATTTCCAGACTTCTTTGAAGAACCTGTGCAGGTAATCACATTATTTGGAGTTATAAAATTGTAAGGGGAGTAAGAAAAAATGCTGTTACCTCACTGACAGTCAGTGCTCATACAGTGCCTCACGCTAGTAAGATCACATAGAATCTACTAACTTACCAAAAGGGCAGTAGCAAAGACTAGAATCTGCTGAAGGTGATACAGCCCATCTCATTCTGGCAACCAGTATGCAGAAATCATAAGCTACCAGTAACAGCTTAATATATTAAGCTTTCCTCCCCAAAGCATGATTGGGGTAATTTGTGTTTCCAAAAGCTGAGATACATTTTAATTGCAGTATATTATAGATCAATTACAGACTGCCTGAGTGTAACAGCTGCTTTACAGGCCTGATTCTTATTGAAATCAACTGAGTCAGAAAATGATGAGCGCCTCCCACCAAATATTTTTTTAAATCTTAATTGCTAAGAAACTACGGCAGACAGATACATCAGAGAAAAACAACTTGGCAAGTTATCTGAATTAACAGCATCCTATTATTGAAAAGAAGACATAAAGACACTGCATCTGTCATAAGAAAAAAAAATCAGAAGGCACAGACTGGTACCTCAGAGCCATTTTGCTCACACCCTGATACAACAAAACCACGAGAAAATCCTTCCTACTCCATTTTTCTCTCTCAAAACGAAGTACTGGCAGCACCCTTAGAAAGATGCTTCATGTGTGAAGTGTCAAAAGAAGTGAACAAAATAAGACTGGGAGGAATACAAACTGCATTCTCCTTTGCCAGCACACGTGGCTACCATGGCACCTACCTGGTTCTGAACTTCAGATAAAAGTCAAAGCCTTCTAGAAGGTTTGAGCGAATCACTTTCTCAAGTTTTCAGCACTCTGCAAAGTGTTCTCACTCCCCCTGGTGAAAAGCAGTTTCCAAAGATCAATAATGCAGGACGCAACGCAACCGTTACTCATCCCTTTCAGCAATTATTTCTTCCTACAGGGTTTAACTCACTCATTTAGCACGCAGGCCCTCCTCACAGGGAAGACAAGACCTCAGGCAGACCAGGGTTAACGGGACAACGTGTGCACACAAAACCATTCCTCCAGGCCTCTGTATGGCAGACACAGGCAGGAGCCCCGACCTGCTGCTCATGGAGCTGCAGCTCCCACTTCCCTACATGGGAACAGAGGCAGCTGCTTCCAAGACCCCACCTGACAAACAGCAGCTGAAAACAAGAGTAGTCAGTGCCTCAGGGCCACACGTACCCAGATTCCATTGCTTCCTGCTGTATTAATACTGCAAGATTAAGAAAATAGCTGCTTTTTTGCCTAATAATTTTTAAGAATTCCAGCTCCACTTCACACTCAACTAGTATTCATGCAGGCTTGCTGCTTTTACTCTTCTTTGCACTTTCTTCAGTTAAAAAATGGACCACAACCATCCTTTTCTCAGCCTGTACTTGCTATCCAATAAACAGATAAATCTTAGTTATGTTTATCTAACAAAAGCTGCCAATGACTTCAACAACATAAAAGTTTCCACCACTGCAGAGATAATGTCTGTATTCTCAACTACTTGATAAAACAACTGAGAACCAATTCTCTCCCCTGCACACGGGTTACATTTTGTGCACATTCACAGAAAAAGCGTCATCCAAGTAGCTGCAAGGAAATTAATTGTAGGTCATCAATGTTAAGGTCTCGATTTGCTGGGAGATAAAAGAACAGAAAGCCACCAGATAGACTCAAAAGGGTAAAGGGAAATATCTGTCTTCGAGCCACATCCTGCTTTCATCAATTACGGTGTTATGCAGGCAATTCTCATCTCAGACATAGGGTAATGTTTTTGTGTACATATCTAACACATCTACCCCACACTCTTTAGAGTCAATCAGCTATAACAAACTCTAAATTACAAACATTAATAATTCAGTAAATGCAAACATGCTTCCTCACACATCACCATACAGCAGGGGTGCAGACATTTAAGCGAGGCTTTTAATTAGTGAGCAGTCCTGTCAGGGAAGCCAAGCACAGGTGTCAGCTCTGCCAGTCTTCCAGGATGAGGTGGCAAGCAGCTGATGACTGGAGCAACCAGGGCTGCCTCCGTTATGCTATATATAGTGAAGCCTTCACAGGCTGGCCTGGGTGCTCTTTTGGGGAAACTGAAGAGCAGTGCCAGTGGAAACCCAGAAGTGCAATGGAAATCTTTTCACCTCGCATTCACCACTATGCAGTGAGACAAGCTCTTCTCCATTAAACAGCCTCGTTGGTAAATACACTGCTTGTGGCACCTGCATGCAAGAAGCAGACTTTAAATACACACACATGCATACACACCCCATGAGAGTGGAGTAGTAAAACAACACCCACAGTGCTGTACAGCCATTTACTCTTCTTTACCATCTTAATTTTGAACTTTTTGGTTGGTAGAAAGAATAAAAGATATCTAGCTAGAATTTTAAAATTCCGGCTACTAGAAATGACACTGAAAAGTGATCCCAAGAGAAATCACACACTTATAACATCTATCCAACACTCAAGAACCAACCCTTAAAGCTTCACAGTGAAAGGTCAATGCAAGCAGACATTTATGCTTTCAAATCTAACCCAACCTTTTCTTTCACCCTCAGAGTCCACACGTTTTTCTAGCAGTCTTAGGCATGAATCTTCAGCTTGCCCGTAACACCAGGTAGGCAATGTTACAGCACCCTGGGAAAGGAGGCCTGTTATTGTGAAGGGAACAGTAACAAGGATTACAGAACAGGAGATGGCTGTCCTGTACAACTGCTCCATTCTCCATTTACATCTCTTGCAATTCACACAAGTAATAGAATGAACAGTGTCATCATTTTCCTAAAAGTGCAAGAGTTGCCACACATTTGCCCAGAAGGATTATTGAAGACCTGGCAAAACCTTCATTAACCAGCACATTTTTGAGCTGACAGATCACCTCCTCTTCTTTCTTATCCTCTTCTCCCAGTTCATTTAATACTTCAAGCCAAGTCACACAGAAAGACATGTGAAGGCAATTTGACAACAAGTGCCACTGAGAAGGTCTCAGAATGATAAGCCTTATCAAACCTCACAGCATTTACAAACCAGGTCAGAAACACACTTCATTTACCACCAAAACACACCGATGTATGCATTCAGCCCCATACGTTACACAGAAGTATTGGGACAGAATGTTAAATGGGTTGCACGATTTCCAGGCTCAACCAGAGGCCGAAGCCAGGCAGCAGCTCCCACTGTCTGCTGTCCCATGTCAGGCACTATTTCCCAACCAAACCACCGCAGCAATGAGCACGACCATCTCCCTTCCTCCCACAGAAACCTTACTCTCTGGCTGTGTTTGGGCTCATAAAATTCCTCTATCTTAAACCTGACTTCCAGTGATACAAAATGATTTTTGCAGCTCTTTAATTTCAGACTATAACTTCGTTTCAGCTCACAACAGGTTGCAGTTGAATGTTTCAGCCTGCCACGATCTGCTTTGAAATTTCCAGTGTCAAAGGTAGATAGTAGCCTGCTCTGTGCCTGTATTTTTGCAGTCCTATTTGAGAACTGAAATTAAACAACACTCAGAATGCAGAATAAGATCTAGAGTCTCAGAGCTCTCAGTCCAAGCTACTTAAACCCAATATAGCAATTTTTAGGACTCGGACTTCTTAGAAGGATGTCCTAAATCCTGATACTGTTTTCTGAGACCCTCTTTTAAACTCGACCATCCCATCTTCTTACAGCTTCAGGGTAAGAACCCACCACCAACAGGATAAGTGGTCCAAGATACCCAATACTTGCACCAGCACCAAGGGACACTCTATGGCCACTTGCTTTTGTCATCCAACACCAGCGGGGTCAGAGGGCAGAACAGTTTATAAACCACAGAGCCGCTGGGTAATGAATATTAAAGCCCAGTTCATACAACAATTCATTTGTGCCACCCTCCTGGCCCTTAAGGGAGAACACCACTGTTTACTACATTTTATTGATCCTGCCATCCCGTGTCCCTCAGCCACCTTCTCTTCTAGAACGCCAACTTAACCCTTATGCAGAGCTTGGTCCAAACCCAGGCGACTCCATTCATCTCCTGGTCTTCTGAGGAACAACACAGCCAAGTGCTGACCCTTCAAGTGGTTAAGTATCAATCCTCAAACACCCCTACATGAACAGGCACACAGAGGCACGGCCATGTAGTGCAAACTCTTCATGTTTTGTTGCCTCGAGTCATAATGGGATCTTGACTGATAATTATTAACTCCCTGCCATCAATTCTGAGTCTGTTAACAGAAGCCTTTGGTACCTCTGATGGACAGACAACACTGTGCTTAGCAGTCCTGCCTTTGCTCCCTTAATGTCAAATACTCCTCCAGCTGTTAGGCTGGAGGCACTGTCACAGGGTAACAGAAAAGAGATTGCTCCCTGGGAGGCAGCCTTTGCACCAACTGAGCTCAGTCAAACTCAGGAAGAGGTTGAAATAGTTAGAAAGCACTAATAGTCAAAAAAGCACCTGGAAAATAAGCTATTTTCTGCACACAAAAGGCAGTGAGTAGGAGAATTAGACTAAAGGAACCAAATCTAATAAAAATCAATAGAGCTACTAAATTGCTCTCCATCAAATTCTTTTTTTTAAGTCTCTCCTTTCTCATAATGCCTTAAAAAAGCTTAATAGTTGTGCCATTAATACACTAAAAGTCACTGCCTGCCCATATTTTCTCACTATTGCCTTCATTTAGTCACTGCTGCCTCCTGAAATACAAAGCACTTTAGAGAAGTATCTTTTTCAATCATTGTACAGCACCTTGGAAAAATGAAGTGTTCTATGAACAGGGCTCAGTGATGCTATGTGCCACTGCAAGCAGGTTGATGTTTTCTCCAGAAACATAAGTGAAAGTTTAAAATACAGCAATCTTGCTTATAACCTGAAATACCAAAATCTGACAGAGATGACGCCCTACACTGAGCGTGGAAGTTACATTTATGCTTGTCATTTCTTTTCTACAGCATTTTTATAATAATAAAATAATAACAAAATAATTTACGCTGAAAGAGAACTCTGGAGTCAGTTTGGTCCAGCTCTCACTCAACAGGGCCAACGTTGAGCCTTTTATCAAGGGGAGGACCCCAGGAATAAGGTTAGTCATACGGAATGTTGCAGGGCTGGCTCTGACCTTGAGAGTTCTTGGGTGTCAATGTGAGAGAGAGTACATGAAAGTTCAGACAACTCTGTACAGAGGCTTTTCTTTGAACAGGCCTTTCACCGTGTCCCAGCACAAAGCCAACGCTGCCTCACTTAACTCTCTCATTTGCCCCTTAAGTGCTACGTTCTTCTTCAGCCCTGACATGTAGCACCCCTCTCTCCATATTTCACTGTTTCAACATCTGTCCCCTTGAAATCACAAGGCATTCTTTCTAGCATCCACTTTACATTACCTAGAGTAAGCAAAGTCATTGTTCATTCCCTTTATTGGCCACACATGGCACCCGTATGCATTTCCAGAGTACGTTTCTAGTCTGAATATATAATGGCTCTTCCAATACCAACTACGTGCTCATGAAGGCTCACAGCATTAACTCTCATCTTTATTTCGCTCATCTCTCAGCCTATATTACACTCTCCTTTTCCAACATACATTGTCATCTAATTGATTCACCTTGGGCAATAAGGATTTCCAGGACGTAATGCTTTTATTCAAGGATAAATGTTTCAGAGCACATTGAATTAACACTACCACTTACTGCAGATATCTGATAGCAACATTTCTAGCCTGCCAACAGAAAAGAAGAAAAATCCAGATATTTTAAGCGACTTTTCCGAGCTCCAAGAATGTACATGAAACCAAAACTTACTCAACTTATTTCTCATTCCCTTGAAACTTACAATTTATCCTAACTGAGAAGCTTCAGCTCCTGGGCAGGTGCAGCCTGCCCCACACCACAAGTTACATATCTCGTGGGCCACAACAGGCTAAAGCTTGGTCCTCAGCACTGCTCAGAGAACAGGACAGGGGAACACCACCACAGAAATGTGCCTTTACATACGTTCAGTGCTGAGCTCACAGCTGGTCACCCGTCCATCCCCTACAAGACAAGGTCACTAACCTCTCAGGCTTGCTAGAAGTGCTTTCTTTACTCTGATTTCACCTAACGGATCAGGTTCATGTAGCATAGAAAGGTGAGGTTACAGCACCACAATCTCACCATCTCTCAACATGATTTGAAGATTACTCCCGTTATTTTACCCTTTTTTACTAACAACTTTCACTATCATCCATTGCTTTATTTACATAGAGCATATAAGGGAAATCACTTGCACTGAACATTCTGCTTATATTTCCAGCTTCACATTCCTTAGTTTGTAATTCAGTTGTCTCAGAGTTCATTTACTTACAAATGACTGCCATCAATACTCAAAGGCACTAAACAGTATTATCACCCAAACTAAAAGCAGTAAGCCACCGACAAACATACTTCATGGGGCTGTGAACTTCAAGTTTTCACTTTGGATTTCATTAATGGATTTTCTTTTCTAAAATAAAAGCAACACAGGTCATTTAAAGAAATTCTTTGCACAGACCAAAGTTTCCCAGAGGCGTGCTGAGCTCACCAGTACAGCACACAGGGGATACCAAGCAGCAGAGTCTGATAAAAGACACCTTTGAGCACAGGATTATCTTTTTGTTCTTTTGCTCAAAAGACAAAGCTCCTTACTCACCCCTGCTCAGAAACACTGCCTTACCTCAGCACCTACATGGAGAGTTAATAACGTGCCACCCGCAGTAGGGCACTGCATTGGATTGGCTTTAAAGGCCATCGCAATGGTAACCTCTTATATATTACAAACGAACCTGAGTCTCTGAAGCCAATTCTAACACTAAAAGTGTTACTTTCTTTTGCTTAAGTTAAATTGCTCTTATCTTTAATTTAACACCAATTCAGAGACAACTGAAAGCAAGTACTCACGCTGCCTTAATTTTATTCAGATTACGGATATAGTTATTGTAAATTCCAAATAAAGCCCTGTGATTGTGAAACTGCCTTGTCTCCCTGAGTTCTGCACGCAAGAACATCTTGAAAGAGGAGCTGTGTGAAGACAGAGGGGTATGACAAAGCATCTTAACAGCATTCCAGGCTCACTGTGATTTACCTCGCAGTTACAATGGGGGAGTTACAAAAGTTTCACCTCAGCCACACTGAACTGCCCGAGATGACAGCTGCTGCAGCAGCTCCTTCAGACATCCGCTGCCAAATGCAACCATCAAAAAGTTGAGCACAGACATTTAGAAGGAACTTCAGCACACGATGAAACGGCGCTGAGCTGTGGGTAAACAGGTAAAAAATAATTACGCTAAGAATTAAAAGAGGCTCAGGAGCCGAAACGCTGACAGCTGGGACAAGGAAAAGGAAAGGATTCGAAGTGACGGACAGGTAAGCTCTCTGCCCTCAGGTTCCACCACGAGCACGCGTTACAGCCCGCGCTGCCGCCCGCTTTTAAGGCATCGCTTCCACTCCAGCGGCGCCCCCGGCCGAGCGCGCATCCCGCCCCAGCCAACAGCGCCCCGCCGACCCGCGCCCACAGCGGCTCGGACAACAGCGGCTCGGCCCGCACTCCCGGCACGGCTCACCCGCACGCACCGGCCGCGGCCCGAACCCGGGGGGCCCAGCGGGGCGGCCCCTCCCCGCCGCTTCGGCCCCGGCCCGGCTCCGCCCTGCCCCGGGCCCGGCCTTCCTCCGCCGCCGGACGCCCCTTCCCCGCCCCGCCGGGCTCTCGCAGCACCGAGCGCTGCGGCGTCGCTTCCCGGCGCGGCGGAGCGGAGCGCGGCGCTGT
>JAPSGF010000021.1:6224801-6251509 GCA_035772895.1 Perdix hodgsoniae | reverse complement strand
GAGGCGGCGGAGCTGCCGGGCGCCGCCAATCCGGGCTCCGCGGTGGGCCGGGCCTGCCGGAGCCGCCGCAGCGCCGGCCGGAGGGGCGGGGCGGGGCGCGGGGCCGCCGCCAGCGGGGGGAGGCGGGGCGGAGCGGGGCGACGCTGCCGAAGTTTCGGTCCGGGGGCAGCGGCGACGCGAGGAGCGCCTTCGCAGCGGGTGACCAAGGCGGGGTTAATTGCGATTAACTTCCCTCTCGCCCCCGCCAGGAGCTGCACCGCGTGCCGCCCCTTCTGCGGAAGGCCGAATGTAGTCGGGGTGTTTCAGCTGTCGCCGTGGGTTCTGCGGGAACGTTTTTAGCGCTGTAATCACCGGCTGCATCATCGCACGGCAGCAGCTGCTGCCGGCAGGAAGCGCGTGTGCGAGCAGACAAAATAAAAGTGGTTCGGTATCAAAACAGTGTGCGAGCGCTCCGAATGTGTGACCCGAAGGACCGGCCTTTGCTCTGGGAAACGCGCTGTGTCAGAGCACGTTTTGTGCCCTCCTAATGTTTCCCAGTTTGCAGCAGACTGAGAAAAAGGTGAAGTCCCTTTTTCAGAGGGGTTTTGTTCTCGTAACCATCTCGTGCAATAAAAGACTGCAGCCCGACCGCTGCTCTTCCCTGTACAGTGTTGCTCTTCCTTTAGGAAACACTTCATTACAACATCTTCACTGGGTTGGACTGATGCTGGCCTTAGCTGCCCAGGTTTCTGTAGCTGTTCTGTGAATGAAGGGGGCTGCGAGAGCTCTCCTCGCTCAGAATCACAGAATGGCCAGGGTTGGGAGGGACCTCAAGGATCATGGATCTCCAACACCCCTGCCACATGCAGGGCCACCAACCTCCCCAGTTACTGCTAGACCAGGCTCCTTTTCTCTTAAACAATCTAGGTTTGAATAAAAACATGAAAAATCCTACAAGGCCTTGTGGTGACGAAACCAAAGTTAATTTATTCACTAGCCAACATGCAATGGAACACATCAGCAGAACTCAGAATGCTCTGGACTAGCCAATGCAGAAAGCTGAACATACAGTATTTCTTTAAAAATAATTTACCATTCTATCCAGAGCTGTATCTCAGCCAAGGCTGGCTTCTGTTATGCCAGGCATTAAACATACAGTGGTCTTAATTTTGCAGCCTGGCTCAGGAGTGGGTGCAGATAACACTCCAGTTGCTTTTGCTCTTTATGTTTCAAGGACAATTCAATGCCTGTGGAAATGAATTCTCACTAACCATCTTTGGGCTCTTTAGGGTTCCTAGAAGCAATTTATAAACCTGCAATTCCTGTATAGAGTTCTAAAAGCAGAGGCAACCAAGCAGTCAGCACCCAGCAATGCGAGGTGAGGGCCGAGCTCACCAAATGGAGGGCAGATCTTCGAGCTGTGGCTGTCCCAGCAGTGCACACACAGTCTCACCTCTGCCTGAGCTGAAGGAACCCAACAAAGACCGCACTGTGTGATCATCATTCCATCCATTATTATGCAGTCGTTTTTTAAGTTTAAAATATAGCATTATGTTTAAATATATGTAAAAACGTATTCCGTTGTCTAAGATAGGTTTCTTTTTATAGCTCTTGTAGTAAGTAGGCAGACCTTTGAATCATTATACAGAGCTGGTATTCATGTTTCCAAAGTCTGAAGATAAGATAATGGTTGTTTTCCTTATAGGAGGTTATCCCTGCAGGAACAGAAGCTATGGCTGAAACAGAGCAATGCTTTGTTTTCAGCTGTGTTAAACTATGTCCAATTCACAAGAAGCTTTTTGTAACCTCTGTAGCTCCTGACTTAGGGATCATGTGTCCTGAAAGGCCTGACCTCAAGAAAAAAATATATGTTTGAAGTTGAGTGCTTGGCAGAGGCTTCTTCCAGAAAGGGACAGAGCCCAAGCAAAGGGCGAGCCAGGTGGCAGGGAGCTGAGACATGAGCTGTTACCTGCCCTGGAGCTGCGTGGTGTGTCTCAGCTGGGAATCCTCTTCAGTCACACGGCAAAAGGAAGAGTCTCTGAGTTTTTGAGTTATTCCATGTTGTGAGAATCAATCCTTTTGTTGGATAATTCATTTTCCATCCAACCTATAAAAAGACAAGAGAATAAAGCTATGTCTATGTATTTTTAATATTTCCGTATCCCACATGTAAATATGCAGTCACTTTGAGAAACAACAGGCCTGCAGGCACTAGAAATAGGCATCTCCAGTCAGGAGCTGCGTTTGAAAATAATGACTTTAATCTTTCAGAATATGTGAGGGAGACATTTAAATGCCTTCTAAAAGCAGTGCTTGAGCGGGACTGTAAAGCAAGAAGCAATATTTCTTTCCCAGAGCTACTGTGAGATTCAGTTCATCTCTCTGTAGTATCCCCATCGGAATTTCACAGCTCAGGACAGTTTGAAGTTGGTACTTTTGTGAGAAGAGAACATTACAGGTTCTGCCTTGGGTTTGCAGAAGGTTTTGAGGAGGGTCAGTGTGGGCACTGCGCTGCCCTGGGAAGGCCAGCAGCCGCAGGGCAGGCCTGCTCACCATCTTGTGCTGCAGAACTTTAAAACAAATGAGGCAGCAGCTGTGTCTGCACGCAGTTGCAGTGTGACGGTTTTGTATGCATGAGAACAGCTTTACTGTTGTTTTGTTGGCTTCTCTGCACAGCATCACATGCAAGGGAGAGAAGTTTCACGCAGAAAACCAGGCAGTGCCGCTGCCCGCTTAGTGCAAGGCCAAGGCTTCCTGCTGTCCTTACCTGGTGTGACTGTGGCTATGGAGCAGCGTCAACTCCCCAAACAAACACTCCTCTTCCACAGTGCTTGTGTGCCAATACACTGGTAGGGGAGCAACAGCCTGTCGTGGCTGCCAGCTTATAGCAATGCACAGAACAGGCTGCAGCCTTCTAAGCAGGGAGTGCAGAGCCTCCGGCCAAGCACTGCCAAGGTGACACCTGGAGCTCCCAGGACAGTGGAGCAGCTGGATTGCTGCGAATTTGCATTGGTGCTGCTCAGGCCTGCAAAACCCTCCTGATGCTTCTCAGGCTGGTGCCATGCCTGACACTGCATCCCATCAGGGAAGATACACAGGCTGCTGCACACCCCTCTGTGGTGCTGCCCACCTCTGGGGAAGAGGCGAGTCCATGAGCTACAAGAAACAGCCGTGTGCACTCGGAAAGCCACATGCATGCTGCCAAAGTCACATGAAGGTTGCAGGAGCTGGTATCTGGATTTCAGTGTACCTGGCAATTGCACAAAACTCTAAAAGGCTGAAATGTGATCCGCACATGATGGAGAAGTCAATACTTCTCCCTCTGCAGAGACCTTTGTGGGTTAGGGTATGCTGGCTGAGCACTGGAGCACTTCAGAGTACAACTGTAATAAAACACAAAGCTGGAAGGAGGCACAGGGGATACAGTGACAGTTCTGTACATTTTTCCTGCACAATCATGAGCCAAAAGTCCTTGACAGTAACAGCAGATGATATAGACAATTTTCTCTTAATCAGAAAAAGCAAAGCACAGAATTAACAGTAAGCATCCTGACCTTTTAGCTGACAAATTGTTCGCCTATTTTAAATCTACAACTAAATTTAGGGCTCCTGATACAGAACAGCTGAAGTCACAGGTTTAAACCAGGCAAATACACAGCAACCTTTCCACAAGCACAGCTTTAACAAACACCAATCAACAGTGCCTTTCTGCTCTTGCCTGGACAGATGCTCAGGTTCTACACTGGTGTGCTTAATAGAAATGGTTACTAGAGAGGAAAGAATATTGGCTATAAAATAAAAATGAGCATCAGCCTTAAGATCCAGAGCTCCAAATCAACTTGCCCAGTATTTGAGAGAAGCTAGATCCATGACATTTAGAGAATATGGCAGAACATGTGGTCAGGTCATCCACAACAACTTTATTGTCCCTTGTCTTCACAGGAAAAGACAAAAAATTAATACAAATTAATCACAAGTGTGATTTGAATGTGTTTACTAAAGTTAAATAAGAGCCCTGCATGAATGCTGCTACTCAGTATTAAACTGGACTTCATCTGATTTAGTTTCCTTCAGTTTCAGAGTGAAGTATCCTAAATCAAATTAATGTCGCTTAATTCTCAATAAGAATATCTGCATAAGGGCTTAATAGAATTTAAATAATCTACTTTAAAAGTGATTCAGGTAAGGCTTCCTGAGTGTCCTCTCTGAAGAAAGGTTCATATCAATAGGCTTAATGGGAAGTGTTCCTGATCATGCTTGTGTGAGGTCAAAACGTCTGTCAGCACTCACCAAGAAAGTAGTGATGTGTCCCTCTGAGAACACGAGCATCTGATCCACAGCTGAATGTATGCCTGACCAGAAACTGTAGAATGGGGTGAATTCCTTGTTAAAAAAAAAGAGGAATTAAACTCTGAAGAAATTTTGGTTTCTTCAGCTGAGATGGAGAACTGGCGCAGGTGTAGCCTTGCACGGGACATCCCCTGTGTTCTGAAGATGTAAACAAAACGTGCACTGTTTTTGCGAGGCTGATATAATTTAGGCTGCTGCTATCTAATGCAAACGGTTTCACGTTGTACGTATGATTTCATATTTCATATGATCTTGGTTTTCTTTCACATTTATGAGCTGCTCCCTGCTGTTCAAGAGTGAGTCATGTCTCGTTCAGGGTATCATTAAGTCTTTCAATTAAACATTGCTCAGTAGTCTATCCAACCAGTATCCCTGAGTCAGTTTCAAGTGCTCACAGACAATATGTTTTCCACATTAAACCACTGAGACATACTAAAGAGTCTAATAAATACATACACAGTCTGCTCAGAAAAAGAAGGAAACTAAACACAGCCATACGTTAACTCTTCAGAGCATCAAATCACATCTCAGAATATGAAAAAATTCTGAATTTGAGCAAGACGCCCTGACTGCTCAGGGTTTCCTTACTTTGAAATTAGAAAGGCATTCTCAATAATCAAAGCCTTCCAAAACTCTCATGTTTTAAAAATAGTAAAATGTATTTCTTTTGAAGTATGGGCTTGTTACAGCCATTTAGGAATCTCTTACTGAACTCAGATGGATCTTGAACGTCCCCTGAGGATGATTTAGATGTCAGTGTTCATTCATTAACAGATTGGAAGCTGTCCAGGACAATACAGCAAGAAAACACATGATGTCCAGGCTTGCTTTCTGCTTCTTCCTGTCTTAGACAGGATTTTCTGTGCAGTTCTTTATAAATAAATTCAAGGTTAAAAGGTACAAAATGCAGAGAAAACCGGCCCAGTATTAGCAACGCATCTTACTTATTGATCAACAGGGTACTTCTCTCTAGTGGGAAGGAGAGCATTTAGCAAAACTTCACTCAGGCAGTGACAATCTTACCTCTCCCAGTGCCAACAGATGTTCCCACTCCTCATCTCTGACCGTGGGTGCAAACATCTTTCTCCTCATTAACACGGAGACACATGCACATCAGCCCTAATGCCACAGGGCTCAGGCAAACGCTCACAGACCCCAACGGGTTTAATGTTGACTTTCATGAAATACCCTTCTGAATAAGAAGCAAACGAGCTCTCTTACAGAAGCAATCAGCTGATGTGAAAGCAGTCACCCTAAGAAAGAACGTAGATGCCAGACATGAGGAGAAGCCAATGCATTCAAGGATTCTCCTGGCTGAAATGTTGGGCTTTACAGATGTGGGGAGGGCAGAGCTTGGAGCAGCTGTGCTCCTATGGTGTGACAGAAGCAGCCTTCTCTCAAAACCAGGCAGAACCAGATAAGCTCTACTAGAACAACCTTGAGAAAAAAAGGCTGGTGGAGTGCTTCAGGATAAAGTGCTGGATGAAAGGATTGAAATTGCATGCAGAAAAAGTGTCTCCTATTGTCTGATTCCTCCCTGTTCGAGGAAGCGGAATTTTGTACTTTCATTGTAAATAAAAAGGCTGCATCAAGGTACTTGAGCGATCAATTTTGCCTGCTATTAGAAACAATCTGCTGAGCCTAAAACCATCTAAGTGCTTTGGTCAAAGAGGGGAATAAAAGCTCTACTCACTTCCTCATGGAAAAGCGGCAGTTTTATCCCTTTGACTGCATCTGCACAGAGCTTGGAAAGTCGAGGGTGCATGAAGAGTGGTTGCTTTGGTTTGTGGAGCGCAGAACAGGGCACACGTGCTGTGGACATAATGGCACCCAACACTCTTTTGCCCTTCACTACCTTAAGTACACGTAGGTGTAAAGCAGCTACCAGTCAAACTGGTGGCATGAACTGGTAGGAATGGCTTCAGAAGCAATTAGGAGAATCAGTTGGTGTGAATACATGGCCTCACTCATGCCAGTACGCAATGAAGAAAACACAGATGTGACCTTTGTCAGCAAGTCAGTGCACTAATTAGTGTGTCAGAGTTAATAACCACTAAACTTGAAAATCTGACCTATATCTAGTAAAAAAAAGGAAAAGGCAGCAATTTGCTTAAGTATCTGTTATACTGCTAATGATTATGAGCTGAAAAACTAGACCATAATGCAGGAAACTTGTAATTAAAAAGCATCAATTATCATTTTCTCCTGGTAGGGGACATTAATCAGGTCTGCCTGTCACAGCCCCAATCAATATACAGACAGACATAGAGCTGCATGATTTGTCCTGGACCAGTCAGAAAGAAATCAAATCAGTAGGAAAATAGCGACTTCAGCAAGAAAGAAGAAAAAAGAAGGAAAAGGAGATGAAGATAGTTCAAGAAAAAACTATCCATGTTTCTTGTTTGGCAAAGCACAGGTGTGTGTCAGGCTTATTTTCTAGCAGGGCAGCCTTGCCTCCCTCTAGCAATGACTAAACTGGATTTAAGCAGCATGCTCAACTGAGGTTTTGGGGCTGAGCCAGCTAATACTTTCTGTCATGCTGAACATACCATCCTTCTATAGAGATCAACCAATCCCAGAGTTTGCCGGGAGGAACGTGAATCTCTCCTCTTAAGCCCACATATTTCCCCTCTGCTCCTTTAAGGTGTCAGACTTTCAGCCAAGGGAGCAGATTGTCTAAAGACTGCTACACGCTCAGCACCCACAGGCAGAACCAGTTTATCCAGTACCTGGCCATGCTGTGAGTACATACAGATTTGTTCTTCCAAGAAGCTCCAGCCCTGAGGAATACACTGAGTCAGGGCTGTGCTACTGAGTTTGTTTGGAATTTGCAGCCAGGGAGGTGGTTCACAAGGACTGCACTTAGACACTTGGCTTTACCTGATCTTAGCTGTGCCATGGATGATACTGCAGCATCACAGCTCATCTCCAGACACCTCTGAGTTTCTTCCTCTTAGCAGCTTTTGCAGCTCCCAGTCTTTAAAGCTCCTGCTTCTTTAATGATCACAGAATGGAAATGAAAATGTAAAAAACAACCCAGTAACAAAATCAGAACTATGTTTTGCATTATGGAGACTTTGTGAGATTTTCATTATTAACATGCTTTAAATAATTTAAAAATATTCCAAAGCAATCTGTATCTTCTATTGTCAGCCTCATGCTAATTTAATAACCTGGATGGCTGTAATTTTCATTAATTACCTTACACTCTGAACACATTTTTTATAGAAATGACTATTTTTTCTTCCCTTATACTCCTACATCTATTACCATGCAAAAATGTCAAGTTCACCCCTTGCAGTACTATCAGGATTCAGCTCACTTAAGACAAAGCCCTCGTCTTTTCCCTATTGACATTAACCTCTCTGTCCCCTCCACTCTGAGGACAAGCCAGCAGCTCTGTTTTTACCGCCTTGGAAGCACTTATCTCCAGCCAGAGCTGCCCCCTAGGGAAAGGCTGGGCTGGAAAGTGGTCATTCCAAATAGGGGACGATATATTTCTGGGACTTACTTCTGTCTGGAGACTGCACTAGCTCAGAAGCTCCTGCTGGGCTACAGCCTGGTGGGTGAGGAGTGCCACAGGGGAGTTCAGACACTTGGCACTGATTAGTTCCATCACGACAGAAGTCAGTCAGGGCTGTCAATTCAGCAGCTCTGAACAATATGAAGTTCACAGGCAAGACCTTTCTGCCCTCGTAGCACTGCCTCACTGATCTTCAAAGTGAAACTGTGTCAGTTGCAGTGGAGACTTGGTACTGTGCATAGTTAAAAAATGAATAATCACAAAACCAGTGCAGAGGATTTAAAGCCAAGCTCTCCCCATGAAAGTGGATAAGTGCTTTGTGGAAACGGACTACTTCAGCAGTCGTGCTGCAAGCACCGAGCATAGCGTGGATTGTGCCAGATAAATAAGAGCATAACAGGATTTTTTCTTCAGAAGACACGCATTCCCTGTGGCAACATCATAGTCTGTTACAGCAGCTGAGAATCAGGTTCCTCAGTGCTTCATGACTACACGTCCCACAGAGTGCTAACACACTGACAGCAGAACTGAAATGAACCTCTGGTCTTCCTGAAGCAATGCTTCTGCTACCTGCACAAGTGCCTGCCTTCAACAGGTGCATTTTCTACTTCTAGGAGACACAGGGCTTCTGAAAAAACATGAATGTTTGGAACGAGCCAACCAAGAAGTACTCATTTTGCCACAGCACATTCCCCAAGCATCACCAATGCCATGAGGTGCTCTCTCCCCTCTGCCATTTGTTTCTGTTCCCTATGAGGGGCTGCTCAGACATTTGCTGATTGGTGCCAAGTCTTTCAGCTTCATGCTGCTCTGTTTGTCTGTCAACAGACTTTTCAGCTGACTCACTCTGAAAAAAAAACGTGATTTCTTTTGGTATTAAATTTAAATCATAACAACAGTGATTACTTCCTGGAACACTGAGAATTCTCCCAGCCTTCCCACTCAGCATGTCTGTAACTGGCGAGAAAACAAATTACCTGTAGGAATATAAAGGCTGGCATTTAATTGAGGCTGCCCATGCAAACCACATTCTCACAATTGCTAGATTCTTTTTTGTGTTTTTTTTTTTTTGCTTCTTTTTAATGGGGACACCTGTGATTTAGAGAGGAGCATTTCAAAGGATGAAGACAAGAAGCCCTGTTTTTCTGTGTGATTATTTAGACACGACAACATGCTCATTACTTCCCAAATAACTGTAAAAGTGATGTTTAAGTGCATTCTGAAAGGCCTTGAAATTCTAAACAACAAAATGTGCTAGCATTTTAAATTCATCTTGATACTTTGTTATCCATCAGTTTGATTGCTGTGATTTTTTTTCAGCTGTTGTTCTCATTCTTTCTCCTTTCCTTCTATGCATCCATTCCTTCTCAGAGCAGCCATGTCCAGTCTGACAGCACTGCTGCCACCCCCCCAAAGCTGGGGGCTTATGATGCCACAGAGCTTACCAGTGATTTCACAAAGACACAATCAGAACAAGCACATAACATGCCCAGAAAAGCAAATAAGCTGCGGGTTTCATCCACCCGCTGACGAACAGGATATTTACTCTTCCAGAAGCGGTGCCCAGCGTTTTACAAACAATTCATTAACCTTCGCAAGAGAGAAAGGAGGCTTGGTCGATATGCTCACACCCCGCTTTGAAAACTCTTCGTGAAGAGCGGCCGAGATCCAGACCAAGAATCCGTACGGCGGTGGGAATCGAACTCGCGAAGCTTCTCTTGACCTTCCGGCCGCAGCTGCAGGGGTTCCCCCAGCAGGGGTCAGCCCCGGCCGGCTCAGCACGGCGGGCAGCGCAGCCTTCGGCCGGGCACTGCGGCTCCCAGCACGAATCAGAGCTCATTTTTTCCACGCGAGGTCAGGCAGAAATGCACTTACATCAGACGAGAAAATAAGTAGCTGTTAGTTCGCTGGAAATGGCATAGATTTCGTGCGTTTCTGTATGAAAGATTCTGCTCTGCAAAAGTAGAAATGCTACAGAATTCATCGAGCACAGCAGTGGGATGGGCAGGTCTCTTTCTAAATGTGCTCGGTTCCAGCAGGACGTGGCCCTGCTGCTCAGAAAGGTGTGCTGCAAAGGCCTGAGAACCTTCTTCAGTCCTTCTGTCAAAAGGATTTTTAACAGCTAACGTGAACTCTCTCTGAAAGCACTCACTACCAAAAAAAAAACCGATATAAAAATGATAATGAGTTGGAAAAATCCCAACTAGACTGGGCTTTCAGATTTAAAAGCAAGTGCTGAGAAACGCTCATATCTGTACCCTTGGTTCTGACAACCAGAAAACATTAACAAACTGCAAAAAGTATCAATAAAGGAAGATAACACAATTTTGGTCTTAGGAACAAAAGTATAGGAAGCAGTACCTAAATATTCAAAGCAAAAAGCAGTTGTCCTTGCTCTTTATGAATCAGAACAAACCCTCTTAAGATGGAGGGAGAGTCTGAAACAAAAGCCTCTTTCTTCTCTCACAGAGGCGGCCTCGGGTTACCACCAACACAAATGACAGCCATGGGCCCTGTTCTGCAAGGTTCTTTTTCTTGCAGACTCACGTGAATCACCACTGCATACGGATTGGTTCCTGCAGGTGCAAAGCAGGATGAATGCCACCACACAAACACAGCCTCCATCCAAGTGGGGTGGACACAAGCTTGCACATCGTTGTGTGCACCTAGGAGAAACAAGAGAACCATCTGGTGCTCAGAGCAGAGCAAACACCTGCCACCCTCCAGTCACCACACCTCTACTCTACTTGTAAACCCATGCCTGTTCCTGCCTCAAACCGATGTAAATATTTAGCAACACACCCCATTGTATATTTGTTAAGCTCAACTTGATTACAAGGTAGAAATGTGGGGGGTTTTTTGGCTGCTTTTCAATAACCTAATATTTGAACTCTCATCTGAGCTTTAATCTGTTTCAATAGCAGATTCAAGACTTATTTCCCAGATGTTTCTAATGTGGCAGTAAGGCTTATTTGGCATCCAGAAGACGTGCTCATAACAGGACGTTTGGATGCCTTGTGTGGTCATTTACCTCATGGGCTGACTGACCTTGTCTTCACTGGAGATGTCTGCTGATCTAATGTCCCACACTTTATATTACTTTGGTATATCTGTAAGACAAAACAAAAGTGCTTAAAGCAGTGCACAGCACGCTGAGAAGTCGATATTATCAACAGTTATGTTTCAGGAGAGCTAATAAAGAACTTTTGTTACAGGCTAAATCCAGAATAGTTTAGGATTAAGTTAGGATTAGCCAGGGGACAATTTGAAATCAATACATTGTCCCACTGCTGCTCCACCATGCACAGATGGTGGCCTGAAACTTCCTCAAAAAGCAGCGCTTTTCTGTGCCAGCTGTGCCAGGGACTTTTTTACCTTTGTAATTTAACACATGACTTACACAAATGTGAACACTCCCGTGCTCATTCTTAACCCCATTTAAGGTATTTGCCTGCTGCTAAACTAATTCAAGACAACAGATCTAAGTGCCTCAAATTGCTTACTGCAGAGATGACATCTATGTGTAAATTTATGAAGTCTATGAGATTCATCACTAAGGAAAAGCTTTTCAGACATTCATTTGCAAGTGGTCAATAATATGAACATGCAAGATTCAGTGCAAAGTTCAATTCAGAATTTTCTTTATTAAAATATCTTTTCACATTCCCTTTAGTAGTAGATTTGTATGGACACTTGCTAGAATGAACATTTGTCAACAGAAGAGTGCTATAAGGTCAGGTGATTGTGAAAGGTTTATGATACCAACAACATTTGCATAGGGAACAATAAATTAGAGATTTTAGCCAGCAGCTGGAGCTTGAAAATTTAAATTTGGAATGAGATTATGAAACTTTTTTTTTTATTTCTTGTTGGTTTTGCACCTCTGGTGCAATGGTTAAAGCAGTAACTATATATGTACGTACAAATCCATGCCCTTGCTTTCACTATTTTCTAAGTGAGAACTTTCTTACCTGTGGCCCTGATCTTACAGTAATTTAATCTTCAGTAGGAAAAGGAGAGCAATTGCAGTGTCAGAGACCAGCTAGTTAAAGGGTGAGGGATTGTACTTTTTGTTTTGCTTTTAAAATAATGCAACTGAGATAAATAAAGACTTGAGAGATTAGATCCAGGTCCAGAACTGGACATATGACAGTGGCTTATCATACCATAGAGAGAAGGGGTAGGTATGAAGCTCCATACTGGACAAACTGGGCACAAATATAACTTGAGATCTCTTTTAAAATCAAAGGAATAAACATTATACATACAGAACTTTCAGGTACAAACTCACTGACCTGTGTATAGCATGTCCACTGACTCAAGATCTATATTTTGCATCTTCCAAAATAACTGTGATTGGCAATCATTCCTTGAAGAATCATCACAGTGAACTAACAACAAGCATCAGAACTTTCAGAAGGAAAAAGCAGTTTAGCAAAGAATAAAGAATATTTGTGCCTCTTCTGGCAGAAGCACTTGGTAAAGTATTGAATCTCTTAATAGTTATTCAAGTTTTTAGAGAGCCCAGGTCTTGCTCCTTTGTTAGGCTCTCATTGTAGTGTAGCATCCAAGTGAGCCATAAATTAGCTGGCTCCAAGACTGGTAGCAGTCCAGCTGCTGCAGCACAGGGAGTTCAGCACAAGATGGATCATCATTTCAAAGAACATGCATGCCTGACCTGGCTGTGCTGAGCTATGTTCTGCCATGGTACAATGTTACTGATAACCAAGTCAGCTAGTTTAAAGCAAGCTTAGGTATTTCTATATCCTACTAGCATCACAGTAGTCACTGCACTGTAGAAATGTACTTCCTCAGATGTAGTTTTTCCCTTTATTTCCTCAGAGTATGGCGAATTAGGGGCTAGAAAAGCAAAATTGCATTAGCAGAAGAAATTACAGATGGGAACCTAGGTCAGTGGTTTCCAGAGCCACTTTCCTATGAGAATTTTTATTTGTAATTTTTTCCATTATACATGTTAGGAACATCTCTATTGTTCCCTGAGGAAATAAACTTTGAAAAGAGCCTGGCAAACCGATAAGTGCTGCAGAGCTTTTGAAACAGTTGCAACATCTTCCATCTTGGCTTGTTTTCTTCTCCCAGCTGATTTTTGAGATGGCTGTTCTAAGTAGCATCAGGATGCCCTTGTATTCTCTGTTGGCAACAAGACCAAAAAAAGAAAAAAAAGGGTGTGAGCATAAGCAGCCCCCTGCCCTCTCCAGTTATTCTTTGATTATTATAAAAACATTAAATGTAACAGCATCTTCCTTAGAGCACGGTACAATGAAATAATAAATAGAGCTCCCCAGGGAAATATTAGCATTATCTTCACCAGTTAAAAAATGGAGATAAGACAGGAGGAGATTTTGGTTAACAATCACAGACTAGACTACAATACTGTTGAGTAGCAACATCTGTACCAGTGCATTTATGAATAAAACCTGGATTCTTATGGTCTGAAAGTCCTTTACTAGCAGATGTCCACTTACCACAATTAGGCCCCCCTCCAAAGCTTCATAAGAAAAAAAGCTTTCCCAAAAAGTGCTTGACTGTATCAACAATGAGCAAGGCACTGGTAAGCTTTCTGACAGAGTTCCTACTGCTTCAAGCTATTCAGAACACAGAAACCAGAACCACAAGAAGCAGGGTGCAGGTGAGCATCTCCTAACCAAAGGGAAATGTCAAGAAGATCCCAAATTTCAGAGTTTTTACACTGCATGACAGAAATAATTCTGTCCACTGAGGTTTCACAACCATCAGTTCTTTCCTGACATCTGTTGCCAAGCAAGTCTTCCTCCTACAAAGAGGAAGACTCTCCTGCTAAGAGAGTACGTGGTGGCCTCTAAATTAATGATTTATTCTGTCAGCACTGAGGCGCCTAGCTGCTTTTGTGGACTTACCCCCGAAGGATTTGCCCCATGAGTCAGAGGCAGGAATTCCTGGTTTATAATGCAGTGTTTATTTCAGAGTATCACCTTGTTTTTCATATCCTGACTGCCTGAAATGCCCCCCTAATTTTAAATGGACACATCCTTCATCCTCATTTCCCGTCTGGAGCTATTGTGCCATGTTACCATGCACACTTAAACATATGCCAGGTCCCCCTTCAGAGCTGCCTATGTTGTGCTGGCACCGTGAAGCGGTTTCTTTACAAAATGCACTGGGAATAGCTTGAGTGAGATGAGAAAGCAGCCGAAAACAATTTACTGCAAATAGATGTAAATTTTACAGGTTTCTATCTCAGAGGGTACATTCTCAGGCTGCACAAATAGGTGGTTAAAAGTACGTTATGTTCTGACTGGGGCTGCCAGTCCTCATAGACTCCTAGGACAGAATCAAACAAACAAACAAACACACAAACATCTAAGACACAATAGGGGAGGAGGAGATATGAAGTCAGAATGTACCGGTGAGGTAAATCTGACACAATACCAATTAGTATTTGGCGAAGTGGCTATCTCATTGTTAAGATATTTCCTTCAATATGTTTTCAGAAACTGGGACCGTTAAATAACTCAGAAAGATTGCCAGCTCTGATTTCAGGAAGGAAACCTCCTCCCAGTTCCTCTTTAAGTAATTCATTTCTTTTGCAAATACTTCCTATGGATGCCATTTAAGATACAAATTCTTGAAACAGAGGAGAAAGAGGGAAGTAACCCCCACCCCAAAAAACTTTGGTCTCATTTCTAAATGTCCTGGAAGTCCAAGACACTCAGGTTCAAGTTACACCGGGCTTCAAAACCAGCGAGAACGTGTACAGCAATTCAGCCTTTACACAGTTCAGATAAAGCAGACTTGGACTGATTGCTTCTATCCTGCATCACCTTTCTTGACATAATACAGACACTTGCAACGACTCTGTAACACAACACATAGTAAGCAGTGCTACCTGAGGTGTGAGCTCAAAGCTAAGTTCCTAAAGTTCTATGCTAGATTATATTTATTTTGACAAAAACTACATAGGGACAAAATGATGGGGGCAAGACTAGCACTTATTAAAACGATTTTCTTCATCCTCTTTTTTCCACAGTATTGCCTGTGACTACTGGAATATCAGTGCAAAACTGAGTAAGCTAAGAGAGTTTATCAGAGGAGTGGAACCCACATTGTTGACTTTAGAGTGAGAAGGACAGCAGGATCTGATGTTGAGTCTGCACTGTAATTACTGAAGAAAAACACTGCATGTCCTCCTGTCTCTGAAAGCACAGCTTGTAGCAAAACCACTGCTGTCTGTCGTGCCTTTTGTGACCCTTCTGGAATACCTATTGCTGCTTAGAGAGAGTCAAATTCTGCAAGTTTTTTGACATGTCACTGTAGTTAAGCAGTTCATCTGACATTTCATGTGATTAAGATGCCAGCTAACCAGGCTTGTGCCTGAAGGCCTCCCTTCTCTCACAAATGAGAGCAAAGCAAAAGCAACTTCACCTCATCCAAATACTTCATTTGGCTGTGAAGAGGTAGAACAGCTGGGGAGGAAGTTTAAGCCACTTGATCTCTTTATGAGGAGCATTTTCCTTTTCATGAGTAGGACCAACGATTCCTCATTTGGACCAAACCTCAGAATTATGTATTTAGTTAAAATGAGCTACAAAGGAGAGCAGTGGCAACAAAATAATGTTATAAAGGCCCTTAGTAGCTTCCTGCCTCTTCTCTACTCATCTGTGCTGCCTGGAAACTCTGTAAGGAAATACATCTATCCAATCCTACTGCAGGTGATTCAGCTGGAGAATTAAAAGGCTGGTGGGATCTGTTTTTGCCATGTCTTCTAAAGCACTTATATCAAAAAAGGAGTTACCATATTAAGTATATGAGCAGTATCTAAGAAAGGGACGTTTTCAAGGCTTGAACTGAGGAAGGCTGGGAAAACTCTCATAAGATGTAGAAGCATTCTAAGCTGAATTTTCTCAGGGGTGTTTCTGAAAAGGAGATTGATTTTACAGAGAATTTGAGTTGATTGCTCTCCTGCTGTTAAAAGGAGTTTGTGCAGACAACACAGAGAAAACACTGCCCTCAGCTGACACTTTTTCCCTTGAATCTAATGTTACTTCACAGATTGCCCGGTTTAGCACGTTTTAGTAGCCCAATTAAAATTGAAGTGATAAATGTGGGGAGTCAGCATATTTTCTCTGAAGCAGACTCATACTTTTGTGGAGGGATTTTTTTTTCACTCAGATTTGGCCACAGGAACAGAAAACACAAAATGTTCATAAAACTTCAGCCTTTTCTCCAACATTCTTTACAAACGCTCCTCCCTGAGCTGACACCAGATATCTGTCACAGCCACTTGACTATTTTTCCTGCTGGGTAGGACTGGAACAAACTTTCTTCTGTGTAACTCTCCAAGGAATGTGTGGTATAACCCAAAGGAGCATTCAGCTTGATCTATTTTTAGGAAATTGAGAGCAAAGAATAAAAACAAACCTTTAAACTAAGAGAGACAATGATACTATAAACCCAACTGACCTGTTAATATACGTCTGTTTACTGTAACACAACCTGTGACCTCCAGCACTCTGCCAGCATCTGTAAATAATACAATGGGTTGCTCTTATATCCCATGGGGATGTGAGCACTGATGGAGCCTTTCAAAACTCAAATGGATGCCGTAGGCTGACGTAGACTGTGCTATTGTGATTCTTATTTATGAGTTTCTTTCTTTTTTCTTTTTAAGTTCCAAAGCCACAAAGTGGATGGTAGAATAAAAACATGCCTGCCTGGTTGGAGGTTGGATTAGATAGCTTATCTAACATTCATGAAAGTACTCCTGAAATGTATGTCTCTGCATCAGATTTCTTGAAAGCAGAGGAACAGCTCATTCAAGGCATTTAATCTTTTTTTTTTTTAATGTATTGTTTTCCACTGGTTTCTGCAAACAGCCTGACCAGGATGAGTACTTCGGAAGGTTTGCTGTCCTGTAGAGGTCCTGGCCAACAAATAAACAATTAAAACATAGAAATGCTTGCACACTATCTCTCTAGATACACAATAATTTAATTCCAGCTTTCCCCGTCTGTAATGTCTTACATAAAAATGCATACTTACGGAATGCCTGTTTTCCACAGAATCTACAAAATAAAACACAGTGTATAAATTACAAAGTGGTACGTTGTGATCAGTTCTATGTTTCAGCAAATAGGCTGCTCGGTTTAACAACTTCTTTTGTTGGTCTTGCAATGATGCAGAACTGTTACCTTCAACTAAGGTTCAAACTCTGGCCCTAGAAAGTATTTGAGCTCTACCTCACTTCAAGTACGTGGATAGGACCAGACATCTCAAAACCATGTCTACCAGTATGTCAGACAGCTTTCCTGACAGTGGCCTAGAACAGAAGTTTCTTCTGAGAGCACAAGCTGTTACTGGACAGAAAAGAGTTTTCCTTTCAGAGGCAAGTTCTCATGAGCACTGTATTTCCTCTTCCAGCTCCTTGCCAGGAAAATAATACATTGCAGAAACCTGATATAGGAAACTATTTTCAGAGCCAAATAAGATCACACAAAGATACCTGAAATTTGGTTAATAAAAAGCTGCTTATTTCCAATGAAAATTTGGGAGCCAGTGGGCTTTTTACATTTAGGATTAGTAAACGTTAATATTAGATATTACATTTACTTTTAGAGCAGATTTAGCCATTCAGAAGCTTCAGACACTGCCTTTAAATACTAAAACATAAACATTTTCCTGTCCTCTGGAAGTAAAACAATTGAGAGACATGAGGAAAATAAGTCCTCTTTCAGAAAAGGAATTTGAGTCTTGTTGAAAGTGCTCTTTTGTATGCTTTGTTAAAATATCACTCATCTTACAAAAGCAGATGCTCAGTCTTGAAGACTCTTTTCTTGGAAAGTGCATAAAATTCAGCATGGAGAAGTTGTGTCAAGAAAAGTCATCTGATGTTCAAAGTAAAGGGTTTGAGCAAGGACTCTGGGTTAATTTTTTCAGTACTTTTTCTATTGACATGGAATAGCCTCCTAATCTACGCTTTTGAGTAAGCATTTTTAAAATAGCAAATAATAGAATCAATCCTCTTGTCTAAAGTTTGAGAATTGTTCTGAAATGATTAAATAAGGACTGGAAGTAGGCCTCTGTAAAGGTCTTGTAGAAACTCCTTTGGCAGCCAGCATAAGGAATGTAGTAACTGAATAAAGACGAATCTAACTCTGCAAATTAAAATACTCAGGTTTCTCTTCCTGTCTCCTTTATGTTTACATTCACATAAATTTGTGTGCAGTTAGGCTCATGCTGTTCCTTCAATCAGCATTTTTATTTCATTAGGACTGTGATTCGTCTTCACTGAAAACAGCACTGTGAACACGGAGTGCAGTTAGGCTGCAATTTCTGAAATGCAGAGAAACACAGATCCGAATATTGCTTTAAATGTACACTGTCAATTTTCTTCAAAACAATTCTATCCACAATGTTCAGACTAACAAAAGTCCTAGAAGCTCAGGTGACTACAGCACATGAAATTTAATTTTAAATTGGGTATAAATAAATATAAATTTATATTTATACCTATATATAATATATAGGTATATATTTATACCTATATAAATAAAATTATATAAAATAATATAAAATATTGTAATAATATATAAATTATATATAATATAAATAATATATAAAATAATATAAAATATTGTAAAAATATAATATATATATATTATAAATAAAATTTATATTGGTATAAAACCAATCCCTAAATTTTCAGTTGGTTTAATCAGAAACAAACATGAGAAACACACACAAGTTCTTTGTGCCCTAAAAGCAGCCAGAAGTGAACAAAAATGCTAATGATTTATGAAGCAAGGTATTAATGAGTTGCAGTTTAGGCCTCTGTGACAATGCATTGCCTGCAGGAAGGAGGAAATGAGGAATTTTGTGTAAATTCCTAACATCAAACAACGGGATGTTTGCTACTCCAAAGCTACCAGGTCACAATAACAGATATCTCGCCTTGTAACCTGTCACCTAGATTCAAAATAGCATGGTTTTCTAGCTAAGGACCATATCTCTACCAGGAGAGCATCACACACGTCCTTTGGAAATGCTGCTGGAGTGCCATGTGATTTCTACAATGTGATCAGGTATGTCAGTGTACATTCTCTAAAAGGGCTATAATGCTCATGTTGATTCTTCTCTACACCAATCCTTTCACAACGTTATTTTTTCATCCCTGTTAAAAATACAGAGAGCATTTTACTTGAACCAATCTGATCTTATTGTGATGAAAGAACAAAGGTTTTCAAATGATACCTGTTTTCCCCTACTGCCAAAAACAGGAAAATAGAGATCAGCTGCATCCCACGCAGACAAACTGGTCAATTTTCCATAGCAGGGCAAACAAGGAGTTGTGTATTTGTTAACTGAACCAGAAATAAACGAGCTGAAGATCCAGTTCTGGTGACATCCAAAACATTCCCAAGTACAGGTGCTTTTATGGATTTCTGATGGATTTAAGTTCTTGTTACTTTTAGTTTATGGATTTTAAAATTCAAATAACACATTTTTAGAAAGGGCACTTTAATGGCAGAACTTTAAGACTTTGTCATCCCCCATCTGCTCCTCTTGATTGCTAAATGCTATGGAAAAGAGATGGTAGCCCTAAGCAGCTGCGATTTACAGACTATCTATCTCAAGCCCACCTCCAACACTGTTGAGAGTTAAGATGCTAGAATATAAACAGAAGAAGCTGAATAGCAATCACATGCTACATTCTGCCAAGTCTTCCACTGGAGCTCTAACTTCTAACACAGAACCTTGGCAGGCAGTTTGGGAACAGATCTTACACAGAAGCATGTGCACAACTGTGCTTTGCTTTTTAGGTTCAAGTAAGGTCAGAAGCTCCCTGCAAATTTTTGTCTTACTGAAACCATCTGGCTTTGCCTAATTTTTGGCTGAAGGTGTAGTTAGCACTTGGCTCTGAAGTCAATGTCTCAGATGGAGGCTTTGGTCTAGAACATGTCTTGAAACCTAAAGAAACAGTTTTATTTTGGAGAAAGGAAAGAGTACTTGCACAATCTCAGACTGCATGCAACCAGTAGATGCTCATAATGTCTGACTTCTGAATAACCATCACGAATCCTCTCATCCATGAAGTTTTCTCTGTGCTGGAAAAGGAATTCAGTGGGAACCTCTAGCTGAACAGAGAGGTATTATGCTTGAGCCTCAGCAGCAGGAAAGAATTTTAGCAGATTTCCTGATTGCTGGAACTGATTTCTAATAGCTTGTTCCAAAGCACTCTGTGCAATGGAAATTTCTCATATCTCTTTCCACTGGGATATAGTTATTTTTTCATAGTACTTTGTTGGTGGCAATAGGATTCTTAGAATTTCCTGTCTTGACACTGCAGTTGCATCTAAGTGATCAATTCTTTCTTCCAGACTTAACAGCATAAAGGCAGGGTCTGCATTCTATTCACTAGATTTTGACTTTCCTGATGAGAAGCTATGAACAGAGAGCAGCTACCTTGCAATAAGCCACTGAGAGTTCTGTGACCCATGCACACGAAAATCAGTGTGCAGACTATCACTGGCTTTTGTGAGCTTTGGATCTGATGCAGAGCAAAGGCAGAGTTCACTGACAGAGCAAGAACATTATTAATTCAGAAGAGATCTGTGAAGAAGGGTGGGCCCGACTTCTTAGCAAGGTGCTGAGAACTGTGCTGCCCCAAGAACTGGGATCAATGCTGAGGGAAGGGGAAAACTGAGAGAAAGAACCAGCACAGAACTGCATGGATTTCCTG
Source organism: Perdix hodgsoniae (assembly GCA_035772895.1). NCBI lineage: Eukaryota > Metazoa > Chordata > Aves > Galliformes > Phasianidae > Perdix > Perdix hodgsoniae. The sequence continues at coordinate 6,230,921 of JAPSGF010000021.1, read as the reverse complement.
CCCCTACTGCCTCTTGGGAAGATGAAAGGTGTGATGAATGTAAATCATGCATCTAAAGAGCCTCCACCCTCCCAGCCGAGCTGAGTGTCTGACACATCCTGTCCCCTCCTTCAGGAACAGCATCAGCTGCCAGCCTAGTCCGCTGGGACCCAAGCACAGGCAAAGCAGGCAGCAGGGCCACAGTCGTTTTATCACTCTCGGCAGTCTGTTGACTTAGACAACTGTCTGTTTTGCTTATGTCTCAGACAATCTCTGTTCTGAACAAAAGGCAACGGCTCCAGGACTGGGTTGGATATTCCCCAGACTCCCAATATATTTTGACCTCCTCACAGGGCAACCAGAGAAAGCGGCATTTTAAGGAAATTGGCTTATCCTGATAGATGCAAAGGACTCTTAGGCCAAAGTGTTACTGACCTGACTAGAACTAATTGTGAGCATTCCCCACATTGCCATTTGGATACAGAATTTGATTTAAAGCTGAGGCTTGAAGCTTTTGGCATTTACTGTAAATTACTAAATATGCAGCCTATTGCTCTAGAAAAAGTGCTACTTAAACCAACCTTTCACCAATAGTTCCAAGACAACTTCATCTGTCTGAGTTGCTTCCAAAGACAAAACTACTATGAAAAGCATCCTCCCTACACCTCGTTATTTCAAAGGAAACCTAGCATCCACTTAAGGAAACTGACATTCTTTTGCACAGCTCTTTTACTTTCAGTCAAAATACGCCTGACTAGACTTTAATGTTACAAAAAACTTGCTTTTCTTACTGTTATTGTGGTTAAGTACAGTTAACCCTACACAGATCTTTGATTTTGAATGTGCATTTGATAGTTTGTTTCTAAGACTCCTGTCCATTTTTCAAGTAGCATCACCTCATGCCTGGCACACAGAATGCGGAAAGCAGAGCTGCAGATGGGATAGGAAGTATTACCAGTGTATGATTCAGACACTGAAACGATAGTAAAAGGAGATAACAGTTGATACTGGAAAAACAAAAAGAATAATGGCAAATGCTCAACACATCACAAAGGCTTGGTGTTTGGGAAAGGTCAGATGGTGTGCACTAGGGATTTAGGATAGGGACAAGCAGTAGTTGTGAAACTCAAAATAAAAGAGAAGCTGGTTACTGACATTGCATCTGCCTTACCGGGGACAGCAGAGAGCACAGCCAGACAAATGAAGTGAAAAAATATTTTGGCTCAGTCGCAGAAAATTGCATCAGACATAACAACTACTGATACTTCTTCAGCTTCCTCTCCAGTGGACACGATATCTGAAATGCACAGGCAACTCCTTGAAAAGACTAACTTGCTTTTGAAACTCTCAATTCTATTTTAATGACTCGAAACTACAAAAGTAACCTACAAACAATAATAAAAATATATTCATAGGTCTTAGATGTTATTCTGTCAAACTGTGTAGCTGACAGCAACTCCCCAATTCATGTCATTTCCCCAGAGGTCAGGTTTGTCTGAACCATTAACTTCCTGAAGCAGACTGCACTGTCAGGCATTTGCCCAGAAACCTCAAAGAATAACTGAGACTAGTGGAGGTTATAAAGCCAAGCACCTTCTGCAACCATTAGTAATATTTAGTATCTTTCAGAATTAGCCAATAATATGCTTGTATTAACACATTAAAGTACTTATGAAAATTCATTTCCTCCACAGCATTTTTACTTTGCTACCTTGCAATCGAATTTGATCAAAAATCAAACTAAATGTTACCTTTCAGCAGACTGTAACAAAGCTACTGCACAGCCATGTGATGCACTGCTTATCTATTTCAAACACTTTTCCTGTGCATCAGTCAGGAAAAACAGACGTGATTAAAACAATAAACTGTTACTACGTTTCCAAGAATAACTGAAACTGTAGAACGTTGTGCATAAAAGAGCAGGTGGAGAGCAAAATTAAGGGGTGTTTGCTTGTTATTTGGCTAGTTTAGACCAGTCTTCCAATCAGATCTCATTTTACTGCAGTTCCCACCTTACAGCAGATACAGTTGTTATTAAGTGCTTTGAATTACAGCTCTGCTGTACCATCTGTTAACACAGCAACTCATAAAACATCCTTTCAGTATGAAACATCTTGTTTTGTCAGAAATAGGAATGGTGGAAGACAGGATACTCAGCTTCATACTTGAGCAGAAAGCAAAGGAGAGGTGATGCAGTCTGCTTCTGCAGCTCATTGCAAGTCCAACCTACACTCAGTGGAAAACTCTCCAGACCATTAGTGAACCTGGGTCTGAACTCAGCTGTTTTCTCCTCGTGATGCTGCCAGGCAATCCTTCATTAGGTGTCTAAGCCCGTTCTTTGGTGTAAAGGATTATCTGCTTTCCACTGGGAAAAAAATGAATTACTACAATTTCAAGGCTCAGCACCAAGCCTGGAATTTGGGATTCTGAAATTCAGTTCCCAGTGTTGTCACTATCTGAGTGCATTGCCTTAAAGAAGTGAACTAATCTCACTGTTTATTCAGCTGTAAAATGAAGATAAAATTTACTTAAAAGGCATCACAAGGGTATGTAACTGCAATGTTTTGTAAAGTACTTGGAGACCCTCAAATGAAAAGTTCCCTAGAAACATAATACTGTGTTGGAGGAGGGTGGTAAATGCCTTATAAAATAGAGACATAGCAAACAAAACCACAAAGATCAACATTTAAACATGCTACACAACAAATCCAGTCAATAATATGGATGGGAAGAAAAAGTGAACAGTTCATAGCCCTAAAACATGTAAATCTTGACAAAGAGAAAAAAAAAATCTTTTCTGATTTACTTTTGGACAAACTATTACGAATCAGTTTTCACTAATTGCCTCTGAACTCACTGCTGCCAGAAGATTTATAGATAATAATTGCTAGGATGCTGCTAATGCCCATCTGTAGTACACTGCCTGAAATCTTTGCCACAGTAAGAGATGGGCAGAGGGGCTAGCAGATACAATCTGAGACATTTTTTATTACGCTTAAAGCATTTGCTGTTGGAGATGCATTTGAATCACAACACACGATCCCAGCTCCTTGCAGGGTAAGTTCAGCTCCACACCCTGACGTGAACCAAACCACTCAGTTAACACAGTGTTAGTGGGCTGATGAAGCAGATGCTACAAATATTAATCTTACTGCATTGAATATCATTGGTTTATATGAAAATATGAATGTGTCACACAGTTTATCAACACCTGAGATTCCTTAGTTGCTATTTGGGGCGTTCCAGTGTGACCTGGATCAGACTTTACAGCATTTCTCTCAAAACTACTCAGTCACAAATTTAACCCTAATCTCTATGCAAACACTTCCTTTATGTGTTTAATTTTTCACTAGCTTACTTACCATTATTAGCTTTTCTGATTTCACTATAAACTGTTTCAGTCCCCTTCTGTACAGGAGCTGGAAAATGTATTGGCACAGAATCAATTTCTTTTCTTTTTTGTGTTTGCCTTATGAAAAGCTCCTTAAACAAACAGAACACACTGTTTTACCTTCAGAGGAAGTAGTTACATAAGCAGAAATTAGCCTTGTGGATTCTGTACAAAAACCCCCTCCCCCAAACCCACTCTATAAAGTTCTGAGAAGGAAATATATTTCCCTCTATATATAAAATAATAAATATGACCTTACCTTTTAAAATTTAACACTCTAATAATCTTCTCAAATTAGACATTATTTAAATTTTACAGAAACATCTAACATCAGAGGAGTTTCTCTAGATCATTTAGAAGGCTTCTTAAATTTGTTAGAAGGATTTAGGGACCCTAGACCTGAAGAGCTCTGTAATTTGAAGACTACCTGCAGCCCCATTTGGTAAGTGACTTGATGACATCTTACAGACACAATAACAATTTAAATTGCTGCTCTTTGTGAAATATCTCAGAAGAATATCAGCAGATTTCACAGTGCCTCTATTTGGGTCCTAACCAGAAAGTGTCTCCTTTCAGTTCCTCAGTGAGGCAGAACTCTCTCATTACTGAACTGAGATCAGGAGGAGTGAAGGCTGAGAAAGCCTGGGAAATTACAGAATATAACAAATGCAGACAGAAGTTGAATGCCCCTAAGGACATCACTGGGATTTAAATGTAATGTTAACCTTGGCCATCCATTTTTCAGGCTGCTAAGTTTACAAGAAGCTAAACTTCTACTTTTGTATAAGCTGGAAAGCAAAAAGTTCTTCCTTTTTCTCCTACTCAACAAATCAAATGTGATACCAAACAGCATAAGTATGGACAGCTACCCCAGTGAGGAAAGACTTGGCCAAAGGCTTAAAACCTGAAGAAGTCAGTTTCTCTACAGCCAGTGTAAACACTGTTCTGGCAACTAGGAAATTAGAACAATTTCCTTGATTTCTTGCATGGTTCTAATGTGAATAATAGAGCAAAATGCTCTTGAATGATGAATACAGAAAATGACTTTCATCAGTTGATATAAAGTCCCATGCAGGTAGGGCTTATGAGCTTGCTGTTTGAGGATCTCAAGGCACTTTAAGAACATTGATTAATTTTGGTTGAACTAAGTCTCTTAGAAAACCTCTGAATTGTATCAATATCACTTCCAATGTCTTTGCATCATCACTAAAACAAAAAGCTAGGTTTTCTATTTGAAGTAAAATAAATAGATACAATGGCCCATCCTTGTTTTCAGGAAACTGGAAAGGGAAAGTAAATTTCTGGATACCAAATCCTGTACACTAGCTATAGAAACATTTAAAGAACTCAGACACATTGATCCACAGACAGACTAAGAATCAGAACAGCCACTGTTCTGCATTGTTCTGAAGAACCTCGGTGTTTCTGGCACCACATTCTAATTTTCTAAAGCTAAACTAATTTTTGTTAATTCTATTAAGTGTCTTTTAAATGCTGGGACCTACTGCAACAGAATTGAGCTGGAAAATGACTATTAATTTCAACAATAGTAGGAATAGGCACTTTACCAAGTGCAAAATCACAGCTTTCACTTGCTGCTTTGGCATGAACTTCCTTTGCAAAACAGTCTGAAAATCGTGAAGTGCATATCAGATGCTTCTGGACAATTGTTAAATTATCAATACAATTTCCAGTATAGCAAGAAGAAATCTTTTCAGAATTTTAATGCAAGTTAGCTCCTTTTGTTTGGAATGTACTTTTTTTCCAGCAGACTACAATCCTAAAGCTTCTCCCGTCATCTCTGTGGAAGACATGGCAGGAGGTATTTCCTCAGCTTGCTTCTTGGCTTTTTTTTTCTTCTTTTTTTTCTTTTTTAATCCATTTCATTAAATTTTTATATAATGCCACTGCCCATTTTGTTTTCTTTGCTAATCTTCCAGAAGTTGTCTCAACACTGAGATTATGTGCTGGGAGAAATGACTTGCATCATTTGACATTTTGTTCCCACCCTACAGATGACTAACCAGCTACAAAAGAAAAAAAAAGAAGGAACATGTTGTTACCCATGGTTAGTAGTTTCCCCCTTCTTACTTTATGGATATTTCCTGTCCATGTTTTAGCGTTGGCTTTGTGTTTGTTCATGTTAATAACAAAAGATCTGAATCATTTTGCCTATTTTTATATATTTTTTTAAAATACAACAATGCTTCGGTCCATCCCATAGTCTCCAAAAGCATTCATTTTCAATTTAATCATTCTCAAGAATGTCCACCCCTTTAAATATCAAATTATCAATCAGCTCCAACTGCCCTAAAGAAAGCTGGCCTGTGTAGCTCCAGCTACATATTCCATATCCGAGGAAGCCTCTTCACCTCTACTTTAGAAAGTAGGCACAAGGTTATTCCCACATGGAAATTTCAAAGCAAAGCAATGAAACTGCAGCTAGCAAGTTTGCCACCATCATTACCATTGTAATAAGTCCTGCTTTTGGTTCATGGCAGAACCACTGTACATACCAAGCTCTTGATTGGTTAAAAATTATTTCATAAATGATCAGCTATTGTAGACAAGGCTGGAAAAACAGGGTGAAACCACTGCCTTAAAATGCTGTATTCCTTCACTGTCAAAGATAAAAAGTACATCCTTCTACAATTCTGTAGAACTTGTTCTGAGATGGTGTTCAATTATCCCAAGTGACCCAAAGGCTATGGCTGACATACTGCTGTATTTACTGCAGTATTCCTCACAAT